>JANKOD010000009.1:13178893-13189754 GCA_026284645.1 Erythroxylum acuminatum | reverse complement strand
AATTAAGAGTCAAGAAGTACGTTAAAAACTATGAAAGTGTAGCCAATTTATATGATCAATTTGGGTTCAATCAGTGACCGTGTATTTTACTTAATCATACTTACTTGGTCACATACACAGGCATGTATATGGTCGTGTAATTTCTCAAAACTCACAGTCACTTATATGGTTACATACACACCCGTGTATATAAATTTATAAGTCTACAAAAACACCTCTTATACGACAATAATCTCAATTTTTTCAATATTTCACAATTTCAATCTTCAATCAAAAGATTCAAGAACTTTTACCTTGATAGGTGGGTGGCAAAGAAGCAAAAAAAAAGAAGGTAGTAGGGCGATGTGACACAATGTGGTGAAGGAGTAGCTGGAGGAAGTGTAAAAGGGTGGCGCGGCGAAAGGGCGGCAACAATGAACTGAAGTTTAGTCTAAGAAAGAAAGAGAGGGAGTGAAGAAGGTTAGGGTCTAGTGAGGAAGGAAAAAGACAGAGGAGAAGGAGGATGGAGGGAAATTTTATGTTTTTAACTTAGACTAAAACAACGTCATTTTACATTATGTAAAACTAAAAAACTTACATAAAAATGACGTTCTCAAGCCCATAAGTCGTCTTCATCCTGCAATTGGGTAATATGACCCATCTTCGACCTGTAACTTGACTTAATGAGATATCATTGTTTTGTAAGCGGATGTTAATGATTTTATAGGAGTTTTGTTCCTCTTTTAAAAACTAAGAGTGTTATACTATCAATTTGAATAAAAACATGCCTAGAAAAGAGACCAAACATAGCCATTTCTATTTAGAAGACTTGTTTGAAAACATGCTCCCAAAATAGTTTATCGGTTATCAGTAATAATATATGTACATATATTCAAAACTTTAGGCAGTTATAATATATATACATACATACATCAAATAATTAGTTCTTGAATAATAAAGACAATTCTTCATAAATAAATGGAGAAATTATATGTTTAAAACAAATATTGCTATGATGCTAAATGAAAAATTTAGTATTATAGAAAAATAAAGTATAATCAACTTGTTTAATTTTGAACATATAATTCTCACAATATAAAATATGTAATACATACTTATATAATTTAATGAAATTGATACGTTATGAACCCTCAAAACAAAATTAGTTCTCTCTTAACTTTTTTCTTGTTTATTAACCATAAATTTTAATTGATAAGAATATACATAATAATAATAATTTAACTATTTAATTATTAATTAAATATAAATTTAATTAACTAGCCAAATTTTAACAAAAAAATCGTTTAACGATTACACCACCCATGTTCTATGGGGCGGAGTGTTGGCCCATCATATAATTGCATAGTCATAAGCTAATAGTGACAGAGATGATGATGGTCCATTGGATGTGCAACCTTACTATAAAAGATAAAATTAGGAATGTAATCGTAAACGGCAAATTAAAGGTGAATAATATTATTGACAAATTAAGAGAGGCAAAACTTAGATGATTTGGACGTGTTAAGAGGAGACACTCAGATGGTCCAGTGAGAAGATGCGAGAAGATCGTACTTAAAGACTGTAAGAGGAAAAGGGGAGGCTGAAGAAGAATTGGGAGGAGATGATCGATAATAATATGACAATATTGGAACTTACCGAGGACATAATCCGTAATAGAAAACTTGGGCGTATTAGGATTCAAATAAGGATCCCTCATAAAGAGATTCTTGTGGTTCCCATAAGTTTTTTAACTCTTTTCTCTTGTAGTTAGCCTATACTTAGTAAATAAGTAGTACTTACCTTTTTTAGATTTAGCCTAAGTTTTTTTTAGTAGTTATTACTACTACTACTACTACTATATCATGATACTACTACTACTACTATCACTACTACAACAATAACAACTACTACAATAATTTTATTTATTTATTTATTCTTTTCCTCTTCATGTGGGTTATTTGGAAACTGTTTCTCTATTAGTTAGGAGTAAGGTTGCGTACTACTGAACTTTCCCAAACCCGGAGTGTTAGCGGGATTTCTACTGATTTTTTTGTTGATTTTTACTCTATTGATTATATGTTTTGATGTGTAGAATTTTTTTATTAATAGCGTTATTGTTGGCTATATTAATAATTATTTAAATTATAAAAGTAAATATTTATCAATTTTTAATAATTGAACTATTAAATAATTTTATGAGACGTTATAATCGATAATTTAGAATTTATCATAAATAATAATAAATATTTACTTAAAATTTTTTATTAAATATTAAAAATCGTATTTTTTGTTTATGAAATATTTTCTTTTTAAATTAGTTATTAATAAATACTATCAATTTATGTTTTGTAGATAAACATCTACATGATATATTTTGTAAAAAAATTAAGTAAATTTTGTAAATATGAATTTAAGATTTATTTTAATTTTTAATTATCAAAAGCTAAAGAAATTTTTTAAAATAACTTTTTAGTTTATATATAAGCCTCTGTTGATAGTTTTATACTATCTTTGTATTTTATTTTAAGATGCAATACATACTATTTTTAGAAATAATGGGAGAAGCAGATCGCAAACCTTCTGTTTCCAAAATGATTAGAAATTTAAATCGGGTCGGCTACTCGTCATAACGAACCCGACCCGATCTATTCGTCTGAAACTGAATGTACCTCCTCCAAATTGACTAAAATCCCTAGCCAGCGGCAGGCTCGGAGTCGCTGTGTGTTTTGTGCTTCAAGACGCCTTCTTTCAACTCCAGATTGGTAATCCAGTTTTGATGTCAGATTTTTGTTATTGACGATTTTGACTGCTGATTTTTCTTTTTGATGTTTAATTTCTCGTTAAACTTGATTTTGGTTTTCGATTTGGCTCACATGAGCTAAAATTTTTGCTTCATACTTCAGGGGCGTTGCTCTTCTTGACTCTCAACCCTAAAAAGATGGTGAAGATCCCAACTTGTGCTTCTCTTAGTATCTTCTTTTGTTGTCTTTGAATTTTTATGTTCTTTTAGTTTTTGCAAATATTGATGAATGTTTAAAATCCGGTTGGCTTGTTTTCTTTTATCAGTTTTTAGATTGTTTGGTCGGCCTATTCTTGTTTCTATATCCTTAAATGACGTTTGTGTGTTTTCGATTTTCTTTGTCTAAATTCTAGTGGTCTGAAACTTGTATTCATATGTTCTTTATGAAATAAAAGAACCATTAATTGCCGTTTAATCAGTTTTTGATAAGTCAAATTTGTCTTCTTTTTTGCTTATTGCAGCTTCCTCTTTCTCTTCTTAAGACCGCACAGGGCCACCCCATGGTAAGAAATCCCCACTGTTGCAGTCCTTGACCTTCCTGTGGAAAATTTTACTTTACTGTGTTAGACTCTGTTGCAATTCTTGGTGGGTTGTATCTTATGGCAGTTGGTGGAACTGAAAAATGGGGAGACTTATAATGGACATTTGGTCAATTGTGATACTTGGATGAACATCCACCTCCGTGAAGTCATCTGCACCTCCAAAGTATCGTTTACTTTTGATACACTTGATTGTTTCGTTTTCTTAAGATTTTCTTGCTATTCAGAACTTAATTTCGGTTTAAATGAGTTGCGAGGTAGGATGGAGATAGATTTTGGCGAATGCCCGAGTGCTATATCCGTGGTAATACTATAAAATATCTCCGAGTCCCAGATGAGGTAAGATCATTTTCATGTCTTATAATTTCTTACATTAACATCACAGCAGTCACGAGAGAAGTACTGGTTTGTTCTCCCTTTTTAGAGAAATCGTGTTGTTCTTATTCAGTGTTTGTGTAACACTTTTTCATTATTATTGTCCAATATCGGTTCTCCCATGCAAAAGTAATATAAGTGGAACAAAGATCTTCTGATTGCTGCCATCTTAGAAGTTCATATGAAAAGTAAGGGGTTGCTGTAAAATTGATTGAAGTAGTTATAGTCTTCAAGTGTGTCTACAATATGTGTGCTTGAGCATGCAGCGATTGAGTATTTAGCAATCGTGAGTATGCATCCTGTACAATTTTGGCTTTCTTGGTTCAAGGGTGTTGATATTGATAGTGGCAGAAGATTTTTGTACGAAACAAATATTTTCAGCATTGGTGGGCTTCTTGACTGCTAGATGGTGGCATTTGTTCAATCTTTTTGAATTTTCAAATCTAACTGGAATAATTTTGCTTTCACGTCACAGGTTATTGATAAAGTTCAAGAAGAAACCAAGAGTCGCTCAGGTTGTTTTTTCTTACCATCAATGTGTTCTTTTTCTATAATATGCAATTATTTCTTGAAAGCATAGTCTTATTATGATCATCTTGATTGCCTGGGTGTTAACTAATTGGTTTTCTTTGCTTCAAGTCTTTCTATCTTGTTCCTTTTTTCATTGTTTCATGTTGAAAAAAGGTGGATTGAGCAAGTCTGTTAATCAGTTGACTAATAAATAATTCTGCTTTCCTTTTTCTGGCAATCAATGATTAGGAAAAACAAATGTAGTTAACAAAGTAAATGTTCTTTTTTCCAGATCGGAAGCCACCTGGAGCAGGAGGGCGTGGAAGGGGAAGAGGCAGGGAGGATATGGCAGGTGGAAGAGGAGCAAAAGGCATTGGGCGAGGCCTTGATGATGGAGCCGCTAAGGGTGGAGGGCGTGGCAAAAGTGGATCAGGTGGAAAGCCCAGTGGGAACAAAGGTAATATACCTTGATGACCTTGGATCAGTACAATTTTTTGCGAACTTAAGGCTTTGTTTTAATGTTTATAGTTTGCTGTCCATTTTCATTTTTCAGCCAATGTGTGTTCGATATCTGTTTACAGTTCACCCTTTTGTTATTATCCATTGTCTCTAACTGTTATTGTTTCGATTTCACATTTCACTATTTAATATAAAGGTTTGATGTTATCAGCTTATAAGAATGCAAGTTCTACCGTATTCATCTGGACTTTTCTTTTTCTACGGCTTTTAACAGTTGCAAGGTTGCAACGGTTTGGGATTTCAAGTTATTGAGGCAGCTTGTGTGATCAGCTAGTTAATTTATGTTGATGAAGTAATAAGACCGGTCTTTTTCCTTCTGGTGGCAGGTGCAGGGCGAGGATGGGGCTGATGTAAGAGCTTTTTGCCGAGCACTTGGCCCTGCTAGTTTAAGATGCATTTGCGCCCAATTTCAATGTCTTGGTCTATTTCGGTTAACTGGGTGGTTAATTACAAGTGCAGGTACTGCCTTACTCGTTACTGCAGTAGATCATCGACGAGTCAAATGCTTCTACTTTATGGACTTAGGCCTTTTGTTTCCCGCAAGTTGTGTAATATTGTTCTTATGTTGGTTGATTTGAGCAGGTTTGTCCATGTTTATTAGAATTCACTGGATGCTTTTACATAGCCACCAAATTAGTCGTTCGATGATATGGTTCCAAGTAAAAGTTTTTGGCTCTCCTAAACCACTTTCAAATACTTGAAATTTACATATCGTAATTGGCAACATTTGAGAAAGTGTTCGCTTCCAATCCTTTGCATTCTGACCATTGATTAGACCATCCAGTTAGATCAGATTGAGAATGAACTGTGTTGATTTCGGTTCAGTTTTTATCTTGAACTGTTAAGAATAAAACCGACCAAGTTATTCTGAACCGTGAAGAGCTACAAAAATCAGCGTTTTTCTTCTTCTCCGGCCAAAGTAGAGCTGGGCCAGCAACACAACACGTCAATGGGAGCTCTTTCTCCTGAGATTCCTGTACCAGACCAACGAGATTCTTCTACCAGTCTAATAAACAAACAGCAACGGAAATTGGAGAACCACGAAACTAAGACCACATGCAGGAGGAGATGAAAGCATACTCGAGCGGGAGATACAGGCTGTTCGGACTTCGGACATTGACCACATCCAGATTCAATTAAAAGGAGAGAAAGAACACTTGCCCGAACAAGCAATGGATTTGCAACAACCAACCCACACCGATCCATGAACAAGAAGTTATTATTTCCTCACTTTCTAATTGTTTAAAATCATCAGAGAAATCAAGACTGAAGAAGCTAAAAATTATTAAGCTGACAAAAACCTCAGACAAACGCAAGAACACAGGAATAAATGTCTTTCCTTCGTAGTGTTGATAATTTCCTTTGAAGAAAATAATACCTAAGAACATCGTCAGAAACTTCTTGTTACTCAGGGACTAGGCACTCAGGAAAATTATGACCCAAATTAAGCCAAACTGCAACAACAACTCTAAGTCCCTACAAATTAACGACTAACCAACGTCAGATTAGAAGTATGTATCACTACGTAGAAAATTTCAGATATTGAAATTACAACCCTCAACGCATGTCCTTCAGCTCACACGGGCACAATACTCTTTATCTTTTAAAAACTATACTTCACTTGCATACTCTTACTCGTCATTTCCTGTTAAGGTGAAGTTTGCAGGACTCGGGTCGTGTCAACTAAATTTTTAAATACTTTTCTAAGTATAAATTATTTAATAAAATAATTTTATTTTCATAATTTATTACATATTAATTTTATAGCAATTTTGATACCTACCTATTAAACATTTAAACCTATCAAATTCAATTTTTAAAACATTAATTCTTAAACAAAAACATGCTCCATAACATCCACTGTTTTTATTACTTACCCTGCTTTATGGAACCGAACCCACTCGTCGGGTACAGAGTCTCAACTCACATCACGCGACTTTCTATCTTGTCGTGCGTTCTTGATTGTACAACTAATTTGAGATCCAAGCAAATGCGTTATAACCGAGAAGAATTATGTTAAAATTAGCATCATAACAGTCCAGATGCGCCATCTTTGTTCAGATACTAATCGTGTAAATTCAAACTCATTTTGAGGTCAAAACTAATATCAACTATGGGATTGTAAGTTGTAACCCACCTTTGTCATGGTTCCAAGCATCATATGTAACAAGGATAAATAGTCAAAATATCATGTCTGTTAACCCCTACAAATCATTGTCTTTACACATGCATGTACCTAGTACAACCGACCAACAAAAATATAGCAACTACACAGCACACTCGCTCTGACATAAAAAGGTGGTGCTGGAAAACAATCAGAAGCATCAATGTTCTCCTAGCCAACTCCTCATCCATGGAACATGAATAAGAGTACAACACTCGTTTAACTCAAGCTATGAAGGGCACATTTCAAAAGTCTACAAGGTAATGATTGTCTAACATCAAAGATCGAGAAGGTTTTAACTCATCTTAGCTAAAGCATAAGGTACTCCTTTAATCATTATGTGCTTCAAGCAGCTTCCTTTTTCTCTTCTGTATTTCCCTTCTGAATATCTTGCTCTCCAGCCTTGTCAGCATCAGAGGATTCAGGCTTTGACACATCTTGGTCTGCAACAAGAAGTGAAATATATGAAAACGTTTTCAGGTAACAATTAAAATCAAGAAATCAATTGCACCAACAAAAGTGGCCTAAACCGCCCTGAAATAACTGTGAAACAAGATCAAGAACCAAGTTCATTTGTCAATTCGCAGTTGCATATCTATACATCAATTAGCATCAGGAGGACACTTTGACTTTTTGGACAGAAATCAAAATCCGAAATCAGAAGGAACTGCTGCATTTGTACCTTCATCATCACTATCATCAAATTCACCGGGATCATCACCCATGCCTCCCATATTACCAAAATTCTGAACAAGATAAACAACATTAGAACAGGGAACACATAATCCAATTAGCAAAAATCCGTTCAATCATCTCAAAAAGCCTACCGAGAAATCCATCCCTCCAAGATCCAAATCTCCAAGACCTAAGCAAACAACACAGAAACATCAAAATCCAACCATACACATATTCAACTGATCAAATTGTAAAATTTGTAACAAGAAAGAAAGCTGATCACAACAGCATGCATAATACCTTGGTCTTCGTCTTCATCTACCCATTTGTCCCAATCCACTTTAAGGTAATGAGGTGCTTTGCCATCTCCACGCAACAGCTTCTTCCACCAAACTTTCTCTGCCTTCTCCAAGACACAGAATATGTTCCTCGCACCAGTGTTAATTTTGCTCTCCTGAAGCTCACAAAAACTCATAATAAATAGCTGGCAAGCTTTCATAGCAAAACACAGAAATGAAAGAGGCATAAGCATTAAATATATATACTAGTCAAGCTGACAGAAATTTGAACATTAGGGACCTGTAAATTCATTGTTAAACACTAATATCTCAAGTCCCAAAACAAATTGAGGTAGAAAATACAGTCCACGAGTCAAAAGCTAACATTTAAGCAAAAGATGAGAACTTTAGAACGTTGTACATGACTATATAATCTAAATCCACCATCGACATGAACATGAAATATGAATTGGGAAATTCAAGAACTAGCCAGCAACAAATAACTTTAAAAACCAGCTCATAGCAAGTCAACCCACGCTCTCGCTTCCAGATATTGAGCAAACCGACTAGAGTATGAACTAACCTCCACATTGACCTTGTCAAAGAGATCCAACTTCAATTCATAAAGCTTGTTATCTGCTCCAGCATTAGCAGAGAAGGTGAACACACCCTCTGGGTCAAGATTAACCTTTGCATTTTTAGAGTCCGACAATACCACTGTGATGAAAACTTTGTCGACCCTCTGGGCCCATTTTACCTCTGGGTGACGACTGAACAACAACAGATAAGTAACACAATTCAGAAATATAAAACGAAATGAAACTCAAAGAAGCATCCTTACGTGGTGATCTATACCCAAGTCCTGAAACTCTCCGAATTTTTTTTTTTACTGCTAAATACGCAATTACAAGACAAAATTTCCACGTCTTAACACAATCACGAAACATATATTGTCGGAGAGGGATACTTCAAAAGCCGAACCTAAACCCAAATAAAACTAGTAACCGACACAAACCCTTACAGTAAGAAACATTCAAAATCCACGAACGAAATAGAAGCACGGGGTCGAACACCATAGATATCAGACCAAATACTACAAGGGAAACCCAGAAACGGATCTAAAGAGGACAAAGGGGCAGTGACAAAACCGTAAATGACTAAAACAGCAGGTACAAGATCGGAACGGTAGAAATTATAATCAAAAAGAGAGAGAAAGAGCGAAAGAGAACGAAAAAGGAGGACGGTAACAGAGAGTGACGCGTACCTCATGTTGGCCTGGAAATGGAAAGTGAAAAGATTGAAACCCTAAAGAAACAGAGGACACTCTCGAAGTTTAAAGAACGCCTTGGCCTATGCTCTTTTGTGTGTGTGATATATGGGCAGAGAGCACCAGCGCCGCTTCTAGTGCTTTCTATGTGGAGTCCTAGATGTCCTGTCAACGCTCAGACCATTACTTGTATCTTCTTAGACATTTTGTGGCCTTTGATTGGATCATCAAATTGGTTCTTCATATCAAACGGTCGAGAAAATTGTGCTTAATAGTCTGCCGCTAAATGAGTCAAAAGAGGCTTTGGGCATGGGGAGTTCCAAATTTAGGCCCAGTTTAAAGCAACAGTTGGGCTTTAAGATCATTGGGCTTGGTTGTTGTCCATTGTTTTATGCTAGCGAACCTATTAAATATATTTGTTTAATTAGGGGATATCCCTTCATATCCTCTCTATTTTTGAGATGGCAATAAAGGTTGGGCCAGCCCCGGCCCAGACTGAGTAGCAAAATGAGGGACCAAGGTGAAAGGACCCAACAAGTAATAGCAAAACAATGTCATTTTGCTAATTTCTCTTCGTATCCTCTCTATATTAGAAATGACAACAAGGCTCGAGGTTGCCACGTTTGGGACCGAGGTGAATTAATAATAAAACGATGTCATTTTGTCAATAATAACGTCTTTTTGACATTTTAAAATTTTAAAAAAATAATTTAGGTTGAGACGAGTCGAGTTCGGGGCCCAACCTATATCACACACATTCCACCAGACTATCCACATATCTAATAAGATCTCATCTTGACTAATTGTTTGATATTATCTCCTTTGAATTTATTTTTGTGCTTAAATGTTAAAATTAATGTTTTTTTGGTTTTAGGAGATAAAAAGTAGATATTGCATTAAATTGAGACTCTATTGATGATAATGACAAATTTTGGACAAAATGAAGAGATTGTTATAGTGGATAAGGCTTATCACTTGAAGAGTTGGTGTAACATCCCATCATCAACGGAGAGGGTAAAATAGTATGCGAAGTGGTTATTGAGTGCTTAGAAACGCCTTTACATGTTCATGCATAATACAGCATACACATACATGTGAATAGTAAATTTTACACATGAAAATGACTGTACATGCATTCATGACATTTCTCGGTATAATTATTAATAAATGTGATTGTTAAAAAAATGTGATTTGTGTGCATGAAAAATTGAGTTGGAGAGGGTCATTGTAGTTTTCGAATTTTTGAAGAATTTTAGAAATTTTTTTCTGAAATTTCTGGGTAATTTCTGGACTAGAAAAAAAGCCAAGGGGCAAAATAATTGTTTACCGGTAGTAGAAATTACTGTTCAATGATAATGAAAATTTAGATAAATGATTTTAGGATTTATTAATTAGAGCCATTGAAAATTTGGTGATAAATTGGAGTATAAATTGAAATTTAGTTGGGAAGAAACTAAGTGAGAGCTTAAAAATGAGGCATGTGGCAAGTGACAAGTGACAAGTGTCACTTGCCTATTCATGTCAACATGTTTGTGTTTCTTTTTAATAAAACCCACCCTCTTTTTGGTCTTTCTCGATGCTTCTCTTGTTCAAAGGTTATTGGTGATTTAAGTTAGATTTCTCCACCAATTTTCGTAGCTTCTCCTCTTCCTTGTTTCTTCTTGCTTTTGACCAGCTTTTATACTCTCTCCCACCTTACTTTCTCTTCTATTGTTCACTAAAAATCCAAACCTAAGCCTTACACCCTCAAGATGA
>JANKOD010000009.1:13150042-13170575 GCA_026284645.1 Erythroxylum acuminatum | reverse complement strand
ATATTAATAGAGAATTTAATGTTGGATTATTATTATTATTATTATTATTATTATTATTATTATTATTATTATTATTATTATATTTCTAATTAAAGTTATAAACTTAATTTTTATAAAATTAAATATCTAAAGTCTAAATTCTTATAAGAATATTCAACAAAATAATAAGAAATATAATATTCATATCCTTATAATTTTTTAAATCATGCCTTTATAATTCATTTTACATATCAACAGCTAATACTAAAGAGCTGATTTTACCAAATATTTTTAATAAATGACTGATGTTATCTGCCGGTCAAATCAATTGATATAATCAACTATTAATTAACCACTGATAAAATCAAATAACAACTAATACAATCTTTTGTTTGCTAAACAAGGTCAAAATAAGTTTTACGTAGGAAAAGAAGCAAGAGTTGTTATTTTCTAAATAAAATATTGTATTTTTTCTTTAACATCCCGTGTTGTAAGAACATAACAAATCGATTTAGTTCACGGAATATAAAAATAAGGTAAAAATACAAAACATAATGGCCTTATTTAGTAAATGGTTAACTATTTTTTAATAGATTGAGAAATATTTAACTATTTGATCATATCAAATGTTCGATAATTATATTTAATAATTAGTCCATCGAGTTCATAAATTAAACTAAATCAGTTGTTTTAAAAAAATGCTTATATAAAAAGTGTTTTCCAAGAGAGTTTAAGAAATTAAAGGACAAACTGTATCAAAAAATTATTACAAATTATCCAAGTTATCATCTTTGATAATATTCTCCCTTCAGCATACTTCTACTTTGATTAATATATAGAAAAAAAAGTAGTATTATTATCATTATTATTATTATCATTATCATATGTTTTATGTTTTTTATTAAAGTTATAAACTTAACATTTGTAAAATTAAATATCTAAATTTTAAATTCTTACGAAAATATTTAAAGAATTTTAAAAATATAATACCCGTGTTTTTATAAATTTTAAAGTTATGTTTTTAAAGTTATTTTACACACAAATAATTAATATTAAAAAAGTTAATTTTTATCAAATATCTTTAAACAAATAATTATATAAAATTAGTAAATATCTTACTCGTATACTTATATTAACTGATTATATTATTTTTTAAACAAATAAGTTCGTTAATGCTATCATGACGTTTTGCATGATGAGGTAGGAGAAATTTGCTTCTAAAATGAGTAAATATATAAATTGGGAAATATGAACTTGCGCAAAATAAAGACCGGTTCTCCATAAATAGGTCGCCCACCTAAAGCATTCATACGCGATAGGACAAACCATCAGTTGGCTTTTGTCCTATTTAATAATTTTCTGTACTCCCATCTGGTGCTTGACCCTCAAGCTCCCAGCGACTTAGCTTATAATAGTCAAACCGCCAGTTGGAGGACAGTCGATTTTGTTTTATTAATAAAGTTAATTTTAATTTCATATCTAATTATTATTTTTAATATTATAAAATTATTCAAAATGTTATTAAATTAATTTAACAAAAATTAATAAATCTCTTTTCATTATTACAGTAAGAAAAAATAGTTTTTTAAAAATATAATTTTTAATGACAATTTACCTTAATGATAAGAACTAATTATTGAATATATCTTGATAAATTTATTTTAATGATATTTATTTATTTTATCTCGTTTCTGTCAACATATTACGTTTTATAAATTTTAGTTATTTATTTATGTAAATTTTGTATAAATAAATAATTAAAATTTACAAATTAAATAAATAGAGGAAAAAATGGGCGAAAGACCTCGCCTCTCGTGCGTCGGTCAAATAATACGACGAGAAGATGCAAATAATTCCGAGCAGACAATTTTGTTTGATGCAGAAACATAAGCCAGAGACTCGTTAGGTTGCCCCTCCCCCACGTATGCTTGCTTATACATAAGTCTCTGAGTCCGCTTTCCAAGATTCTATACGACACTAGCAGTACCGTTTCTCCCTCGTTTGTTCGATTCTGAGGTTATGACATATCCTTGCACCGAATTAAAAGCTTCTAGCTTTTTGTTTTGTTCACGGTTTCCAGCTGCAGGGTTGCTTTGTAGCTTTAGAAAGTGACGGAGGTAATCAACGAAGATATTTTTTTTGAGTCTGCATGGTTCGGACCTGTCTATGGCTGTTTTGCTTTTATTAATGTCATGCTTACTGAGAATTTATTGGACCTGGTATGTTTCCAAGGTATACAGCTAATTGGCTCACATAGATCAAGTATTTCGAATTACCTTTTTCCTTGAATTATGTGAATGAGTGATCCATCCACATCATCGGCCTGAACCTGAACGACTCCCGTATGCTTGAGATGATTGTCTTCTGCTTCTAAGAAATGGAAAAACAAAAGTGGGAAAATTTTCTCCGTTCTTTCTATCTTTCCTTTGTTTTTTTTGGTGTTTTTGGTGATGATAGTACGTTCTCTTCTGGCTCTGTTGGCTTGTTTAGGCAGAGCAGTTTAGGCTTCCAGACCTGAATGCTTTAGAAACTTATGGATTGACGTAGCTTTCATGCTAGGAAGCATCTGCTATACTGCAAAAGAGAACATTAGCACTTTAAAGTGTCTTCCTTTTTCCTTTTTGCATATTACCTTTCTGGTTCGCTGACGTTTTACGGAGTTTCCAAGTGCCCAAGGATTCATCCTTTTTGGTCGCTGTAAAGCACGTGCTTGTCCCTGTGTCCTTTCTGCTGCTACTTTTACTGAATATGGTTTGGCTTCTTCATCGGGTGTCTGAGAGCTTTTTTTTGGCAAATATTTTTGTATTGTTGGTCTTATCAGTTTTTGTCCGAATATGGTTGGTTTTACTCGAAATATGCATCATTTCCTTTTCTTTTTGAACTGCCTATTTTTTATTTGTTAATGAATTTAATAATCTCTTTCTGGGTTGTTTAATATCTAGTTCATTATTGATCTGAAGATGCACCATTGAAGCGCTTGTCAATATATATGCTCACAACCATGCTGTGCTTATCAATTTCCAGGCGATAAGGAGGGGTAGATCGTGAGTTTTCTGTTACTTGCACGTAGAATTGTAAACATGGCTAACGCATGGATCACATCTATCTCGTGCTCAAGCTCTGTGGTTAAGTCCTCGGAGGACACTTCTGTTCCACTGATATTCCAGTGGCTAAGATTCATTTTCCTCTCGCCGTGTCCTCAAAGAGTTCTATTGTCTTCCGTTGATCTCTTGTTTTTGCTCGTCCTTCTAGCATTCGCAGTTCACAAGTTCGTTTCAATATTCACCTCCAGGGGTCACTCTAGCTCCGAAATCAACAAGCCTTTGGTTGGAAGAAGAGGAGCTCTTGTTAGGACTAACATTTGGTTTATCACTTCTTTGATCGTGACAGCTATTCTAGCATTTTGCTACACTATCCTTTGTATTCTGGAATTCACTGGGAGCAGCCAATCTACGTGGAAACTGGTTGACGGAATATTCTGGTTGGTTCAGGCGGTAACTCATGCAGTAATTGCAGTTTTAATCGTTCATGAGAAGAGATTTCAAGCTGTTTCTCACCCTTTGTCTCTTCGGGTTTATTGGGTTGCATATTTTGTCATCATTACCCTGTTTATGTCGTCTGGTATCATTCGTTTGGCATATGGAAACTGGAGTTTGGTATTGGATGATATAATCTCCATTGCATCGTTTGTGCTATCAGCTGTTCTTGTTTATGTAGCCATTACAGGATCAACTGGGATTACAGTTAGCAGAGAAACTGAACCAGCAATGGATGATGAAACCACATTATACGAACCCCTTTTGGACAAATCAAGAGTGAGTCGCTTTGCTTCAGCTTCTTTAATTTCCAAGGCCTTCTGGTTATGGATGAATCCTCTGCTCAGCAAAGGCTACAGATCTCCTCTCAAGATAGACGACGTCCCTACTTTGTCACCAGACCATAGAGCTGAACTACTGTCACGGCTGTTCGAATCCAAGTGGCCTAAACCACAGGAAAAATCGGAACACCCTGTTAGGACAACGTTGTTGAGGTGCTTTTGGAGGGAGATTGCATTCACTGCATTCCTTGCAATTTTGCGGCTCTGTGTGATGTATGTTGGGCCTATCCTTATACAAAGTTTCGTCGATTACACAGCTGGTAAGAGGACCTCCCTGTACGAGGGATATTACCTCGTACTTATTCTCCTGGCTGCAAAATTTGTTGAGGTTTTAACCGTTCACCAATTTAACTTCAACTGTCAGAAACTTGGAATGCTCATTAGGTCCACTCTCATCACTGCTTTGTACAAGAAGGGCCTGAGGTTATCATGCTCTGCTCGTCAGGCTCATGGGGTTGGGCAGATTGTCAATTACATGGCTGTTGATGCTCAGCAACTATCAGATATGATGCTACAGCTACATTCCATATGGCTAATGCCACTGCAAGTTGGTGTTGCATTGGTACTTCTATATAATGCCCTTGGGGCTGCGACAGCCACCGCTTTGATTGGAATCATCTGTGTCTTAGTGTTTGCAGTGTTTGGCACCAAGAGAAACAACAGGTTCCAGTACAATGTGATGATGAATCGTGATTCAAGAATGAAGGCAACAAACGAAATGCTCAACTACATGCGTGTGATCAAGTTCCAGGCTTGGGAAGATCACTTCAACAAAAGAATTCAATCCTTCCGGGAAGAAGAATACGGATGGCTTTCCAAATTTTTATACTCGATCGCTGGTAACATCATTGTGATGTGGTCTGCACCTATTCTCATATCAACGATCACATTCGGTACTGCATTATTGTTGGGAGTTCCGCTTGATGCGGGGACAGTATTCACCACAACATCCATATTCAAAATCTTACAAGAGCCTATTAGGACTTTCCCTCAATCCATGATATCACTTTCACAAGCCGTGATATCTCTGGGGAGGTTGGATCGTTATATGTTGAGTAAGGAATTGGTGGAGTCATCGGTTGAAAGGGTAGAGGGTTGTGAAGGTAGAACTGCTGTGGAGGTTAAAGATGGGATTTTTAGTTGGGATGACGAAGCTGAAGCCGAGGTTTTGAAAGATATAAACTTGAAGATCAAAAAAGGGGAGCTTGCTGCCATTGTTGGGACTGTGGGATCCGGAAAATCTTCTATTCTTGCTGCCATTCTTGGTGAGATGCACAAAATATCAGGAAAGGTACGGAATTTATGTATGCAATTCGTTTTGATTTTTATATGAAAACATCATCACATATAGCCACAAGAAGCCTCAAAATCGTGGGTTAGTTGTGTAGTTTCATGACGTTACTTACTTTTCTTTCCCTACCAGGTCAGGGTTTGTGGAACAACTGCCTACGTTGCTCAAACTTCTTGGATTCAAAATGGCACCATTCAAGAAAACATCTTGTTTGGTCTGCCAATGGACAACCGGAAATACAAAGAAGTCATTAGGGTGTGTTGCTTGGAGAAAGATTTGGAAATGATGGAGTATGGTGACCAAACTGAAATAGGAGAGCGTGGTATCAACCTTAGCGGAGGGCAGAAGCAGAGGATACAACTTGCTCGTGCAGTTTATCAGGATTCTGATATTTATCTTCTGGATGATGTGTTTAGTGCTGTTGATGCACACACTGGATCTGATATATTCAAGGTGACCATATTAACTACTTGTTCTCAATTTCTAACTTTCCCAAGGGATTGATTTGACTCCCTTCCTCTCCTGAAAGAACTTTCTTCCTTGAAATTGCTAAACAATCTTATCTTATGAATGAAGAATGCTTACATTACAAAGATATGAATATTTTACAGGATAATATAAATAATATATCACACCTTTTGTTATCTAGCTTGCTAGCTACATCAACATTTCTATCAAACAATCTGATTACACTATCTTCTTCTCAGGAATGCATTAGAGGAGCTCTTAAAGGCAAGACTATTTTACTTGTGACCCATCAAGTTGATTTCTTGTATAATGTTGATCTTATCTCGGTAAGTATATTATGTTCTTTTCCAAGTCTCGATCAGGCACAACGAGCACCTATAATAGTGCGTTCGGAAAATAATGGATTTATCAATGCAGGTGATGCGAGATGGGAAGATAGTACAATCAGGACTATATAATGATCTACTTGAGTCTGGCATGGATTTTAAAGCACTAGTGGCAGCCCATGAAACCTCTATGGAGCTTGTAGAAGTTGATGCTGTTATGCCTGGTGAAAGTTCGCCTAAACTGCCAAAATCTCCTCAAACTCGTTCAAGCACTGCGGAGGTGAATGGTGATAACAGACATCTCTATCAACCCAAGCCAAACAACGGAACCTCAAAGCTTATCGAAGAAGAGGAAAGGGAAACTGGTAAAGTGGGACTTAACGTGTATAAGCAGTACTTGACTGAGGCTTTTGGATGGTGGGGTGTAATAGTAGCCCTGATTCTTTCCATAATATGGCAAGGATCTTTAATGGCTGCTGATTACTGGTTGGCGTATGAAACTTCAACAGACCGTGCTTCAACATTCAAACCTTCCCTTTTTATTTCTGTTTACGCAATTATTGCGGCTGTGTCAATCGTTCTATTAACAACAAGAGCCTTCTTCATTACTGTCATGGGGCTGAAGACAGCTCAAATTTTCTTCAGGGGTATTCTTCGTAGTATTCTCCATGCACCCATGTCATTTTTCGATACTACACCTTCAGGAAGAATTTTGAGTAGGGTAAGATCGAAATACCTCACTGTGGCATATTTGAATTTCATTCGAGTATAGTTCTTAATTTGTTAAAACTCAGATGAAAAGGGAACAGGTTTATTGGCTGAAAGTGTTTTAGATCAATGGAGGGGCATTTATTGTTTTTGTTGCTTGTCTTCTCTTCAGGCATCTACAGATCAGACAAACATCGACCTCTTTCTTCCCTTTGTTATGGGCATCACCATTGCCATGTACGTTACAATGCTCAGCATCATCATTATCACATGTCAATATGCTTGGCCAACAGTGTTCCTATTAATTCCTCTGGGTTGGCTCAACTTCTGGTACCGGGTATGAAATTTCACTTTGTATTTCAGCTGGCAATAGGTAGGGGCAGAGACTGAAAGAAGTATCTGCCACCATTTGCAGAATATGATTAACTTTCATTTGTTGAATTGCAGGGATATTTTCTTGCAACATCTCGAGAGCTGACTCGTCTCGACTCAATTACTAAAGCACCTGTTATCCATCATTTTTCAGAAAGTATTTCAGGGGTTATGACAATTAGAGCTTTCAGGAAAAAGGACAGTTTCTGTCAGGAAAATGTTGACCGAGTTAACGCCAATTTGCGAATGGACTTTCACAACAATGGGTCAAATGAGTGGTTAGGTTTCCGACTTGAGCTGATTGGGAGCTTCATTCTATGCATATCTGCCATGTTCCTGATTTTGTTGCCCAGCAGTATTATAAGGCCAGGTATTACCAAACATCTTAGTTCGTACTTACCGCCAATAATTTTAAGTTATGCTAATTGAACTTTGAATGAATGATGCAGAGAATGTTGGCTTATCTCTATCCTATGGATTGTCTCTGAATGCTGTGCTTTTCTGGGGCATATATATGAGTTGCTTTGTTGAAAATAGGATGGTCTCTGTTGAGAGGATTAAGCAATTTACCAACATCCCATCAGAGGCAGCATGGGAAATAAAAGATCTCCTTCCTCCTGCAAACTGGCCTGCGCAAGGCAATGTTGACCTCAAGGACTTGCAGGTAATTGAACCCCCCCTTTTTTTTTCCCGGGAGAACTGCGGATGGGAAAATGATCAAGGTGGCTAGGTATGCTGAGTAGACTGCATAGTGGATGAATCATTTTTAGTACTAATGAACTCAGGATCTTCGTCTTTGGCCAACAGGTTAGGTATCGTCCGAACACTCCTCTAGTTCTTAAAGGTATCACTCTCAGCATCTATGGCGGAGAGAAAATTGGAGTTGTTGGGCGTACAGGGAGTGGAAAGTCAACCTTGATTCAAGTTTTCTTTAGGTTGGTCGAACCAACAGGAGGCAAAATAATTATTGATGATATAGACATTTGCGTATTGGGTCTCCATGATCTACGGTCTTGCTTTGGAATAATTCCTCAAGAGCCTGTTCTCTTTGAAGGAACCGTGAGAAGCAACATTGACCCTATTGGACAGTACACAGATGATGAGATATGGAAGGTATTGCATCCTGTTGCATTTCTCTTCCAGAAATGTCATCTTTGCTTGAATAATCCTGAAAAAATGTGTGGTTTTGTAGAGTCTTGACCGTTGCCAACTAAAAGACACAGTGGCTGCAAAACCTGAGAAACTTGACGCTCCAGGTATTATAGTTGCTACTTGCCTTATATATTCAGTTTGTTCTGTTTTTGATTCACCATCGACATAATTTTGATTGATTAAATGGTTTTCACTTTCACAGTGGTGGATAATGGAGACAACTGGAGTGTAGGTCAAAGGCAACTTCTCTGCTTAGGAAGAGTTATGCTAAAACGCAGCCGGCTGTTGTTCATGGATGAGGCAACTGCGTCAGTTGATTCTCAGACCGATGCCGTGATTCAGAAGATCATCCGGGAGGACTTTGCGGCTTGTACTATCATCAGCATTGCCCACAGAATACCCACAGTCATGGATTGCGACAGAGTTTTAGTTATAGATGCAGGTACCAATTGATTGCTTCATCTTGGTTACTATGTAACATCACTGAAATCCTTGCACTAATTCCTGCATGTTCATCCCGTTTACTGACAGGTCGAGCTAAAGAATTTGATAGACCATCTCACTTGCTGGAGAGACCAACACTATTTGGAGCATTGGTTCAGGAATACGCCAACCGTTCTGCTGGACTGTAACGGTTCTGCTAATCCATGATAAGACATTCCCCGAGGTCGGAGATCAACAGCTTTGTCATTTGGCTAAAAAGAGAGAGGACACGTCTTTTGCCATCATCGATAACTCCTACGTTGTAACTTCTGTCATTGGCCAACATATGTTGTATAAAGATGGTTGGCAATTTAGACATAGGAAATTTATAGTGAATGTGATTGACATCCTAATGATAGATCCATCCTTCCTGGGTTTCTTAATCCCTCCGAGGAATAATTTGGAAGCATCAATTTCCACTACTTGTACAAGGTGGGATAGGATCATCCAATCTGATATTAAGTGCAAATTATAATAAAATCTCTATTACCTAACTTGATATCGCGAACCACAGACTAGATATTATTAGAATATTATTAAGTTATTATTATTATTTTTTTGTTACCTGCGAGGTATTTTAGAAAAGTTCTAATTATGGGATGATATTTTTAAGTCATCCATACCTTGTTTTTAAAATATTTTAATTTTTTTAAAAAAAGTTATTATGGAGTCCGACTCTCTCGAAGCTATTCATCTAGTTACTGTCTCGTATTCTCACTCTCACCCTTATTTAGCTATTATTGAGGATATTAGGCACATGATGAATAGAGATTGGGATTGTTCGATTATTCACACCCTTAAGGAAGGAAATCAGTGTGCTGATGTCTTAGCAAAATATGAATCTTCTTCGTCGCAGCGTTGGCAGGTGTGGGACAGCCAAATGCCAGGACTTCGTCAGTTTCTGCAAAATGATGTTCTCTCTATTGCTTTTCTGAGGCGTTACTGCGTTAGTCCTCCTTTTGTCTTTTCCTTTTCACCAAAAAAAAAAAATTGTCAAGATATTTTTAAGGTAATGATTTTTATAAAAATATTATTATTAATTATTTTATTTTATTGATATTTGTATTTTATCATAAAAATTATTTTAAAATTATAATTTTATAAATTATTAAAAATTAATTAATTAATTATAAAAAATAAAATATTATAATAATTATTTACAAGATAAATATATGAGAAGTAAAAAAATTCATTATTATTTTAAATATTTAATATCAAATATTAATATAATTATTGACTTTGTTTAATATCATATTGGCATTTTTTGTCTTTTTCATAAGAAAAAATGGAAAATGTAAAGATTTGGGTTCCTCACTTAACATGAAACGACGCTGTTTTTGGACCAAACATTTTTACTGCATCAAAACAAAATTGAAAAGTCAAAACCCTTCGAAAACCCTAATCGCATCGTCCGATTTTCTCGGAATTTTACCGCGGCTGGAGTAGAGCCATCAAGACACGACACCGTTTGAATCGAACGTTTGTACTGTGTATCAAAGCCCTTCAAAAACCCTAATCGCCTCTTCAGATATTCTCAAGAGGAGTGAGGACTGAGGACATCGTGAGAGTGGGAATTGTAACCAAGCATGGGAGGATCAAGAAGGAAATACAAGAGATCGAAGCCTAAGGTACGAGTTGGTCTTCCGAAGAAGAAGCCAAATGTGTTCAAGCCAGCTTTCAACCTACCGCCGAAGCTACGATCCATCGCTGCCGTCGACGACTTGTCGAAGTGGGACGATAAAGCCAGCGTCATCAAAAACTACAAGTCGTTTGGCTTCGTTTCAAACCCTAACTTGCTCGGCGTCCGAGCTCGCACTTCTCACATCATCGAGACCGATTCTCTCCAAGTCCCTCCCCCGCCTTCCGATGACGGTCCCCTCGACGAATTCGCACCCATTGATTCTGTGAGCGACCTCGAAGAAGACGGTTAGTGACTTTTTTTTCCCCTCTTTTATTAATCATGTACGCGAAAGTTTTAAGTCTTTTTAGATATGATGAAATGATGATTACTTACACCTCTCTTATGAAATGTTGTTTCATATGGAATTAAGAAATGTGGAAAATTCATATAATCTGTGAGCTCAGTTTGCACTTTTGATTTCAAAGATAGGTTTTCTGAATGTTTCATGTAATGTTTGGTCTGTTTTCGAGCTGTACAGATTTGAAAACAGCTCTTGGGAAGAAGCGGAAAGATGGGAAAACTGCACCTTTGCCGCCATTGACCACAATGCAACGGTTTTATTTGGGTCGGTTGATTGAGAAATATGGAGATGACTACCAGGTTTGTTTTGGTAGTTGAATAAGGGGTTGTGTGTTGCTATGGCTGCGGTTGGGTTCTCCCAATTTATTACTCTGTTTACTTTTGCAGGCTATGTTCATGGATACAAAGCTTAATGCAATGCAGCATTCGGTTGCGACTCTTGAGAAATTATGCAAAAGATATCGTATGCATAAAGACAAAAACCCTTTGATTTTACCAAGCTGAGAGTGAGGGCAATGCAGCGTGATTCCATGGCATGCTGTGCTTGACTGCTTGAGGATAATTAGTTGGTATGCTTGCTTTTCGCTGTAAACTTTCCGATTTTCTCTGCTATAATTAAATGGGAGCTTCAAAGAAGACCTTACGACAAAAGAAATATCATCTAGGATCGTGTCATCTTTAGAGATGGATTTCAGTTTATTGTTTTTTATAACCTCAACCTTGATACTTCGTTGCCAGATTAAGGCTAGCCAAGATGATGCAATCCATTCAGTTAAAGGATTGAACATCCTATCCAGTCAACTTCATAACTGTTTACAGTATCCAAAAAGTTAAATTGTGACAGTTTTCATAGAGGACATGGTGTTTACTAGATTTCTCCTGAGCCAAAGAAATAGTGAAATGCAATAGTTGCACTTGTTAATCCCTAGCTCCTCCCAATGTTCAGGCTCAGGGCACCTGTTCTGATTAGCGTACTAGATTTCTCCTGAGCCAAAGAAATAATGAAATGCAATAGTTGCACTTGTTAATCTCAAGCTCCTCCCAAGGGCACCTGTTCTGGGTAGGGAACTAGTAAGTACAACAACACTAAATCCATGACTATCTTCTGTGTAACCGATCTGCATCAGCCAATAGAGAACTCCGCCAGAGCAGACGTCAAACTAATATATGGTTTTTACTTTGGAGACCGGATACCTTCGGCTTGGGAGAGAATTGAACTGATCCGAGTGCAAAATTGGTGGAGTTGAGTTCAGATCTTCTGTCCAATTTTATGGTGTCTTATTCTATCTAATGAATCTCAACCATTTATATATGTGGACTCTGTATAAGTCCTATAAAAATAAACGTGGGCCTCGCATAAATGAATGGTTGAGGTTCATTAGACAGAATAAGATACCATAAAATTGGACAAAGGATCTTGTCTCGGTGGAGTCAGCTTGTGATGGATAACCTGTTAAGCCCATTCGGAACGATGACCAAGTCAAAGCATAAGCTTATACTGTTATTTGTATATAACTTTGATAAGGATCTAAGATTCTAAAGTGTTTATGAAGTTAAGAAAAATATGATTGATTTAATTCTTAATTTCTATTTCTTTCATTTTATTAATTTATATGGGCTTTTATTTTGTTTCATTATTTAGTTTATCTTTAATTATATATATTATTTAAAAATTTTAATATTAATAAAAATTATGAATAATATAATTAATTTAACATATTTAATTTTGAATAGTTAAAAATATATATTTCAAAATTTTAGAATAATAATTTAAAAATGAAAGTAATCTATCACAAAATTAAAAAAAAAAAGATTAGCTAAAAGAAGAGAGAAGATAAAATTGCAATTAAGAAGCTAAAATTAAGAAGCTAAAACGTACCGTATCAGTGGGTTGCGTGTGGAGTAACGAGTGGATGATGATGAGAAGAAGATACCTAATAAAAAACATCATGTTCGGAGAAAAGTCCACGACAGGTCGTAACCACGTAATCTGACAGGTCGGAGAAAGAAACTACCTTAACAAAGATACATCGTGCCAGATAATTGAAAAAATAATTAAAAACAGAGAGAGAGAGAGAGCAACACAGTTCAGATTTGTCCTTTTCTTGCAACCTCCTGATCCGTGGGTTTTGATTGGCGGAGGCTGGAGAGAGATAGGAGGGAATGCCAAGCTCTACAAAAGCCACCGTTGATCATCATCTCTGGCAACAGAAGAATGCAATGGACAGTGGTGATGGCGTTGATTGTCATCGCCATGACGATGATCAGACAGAGCCTCCCTCTTCTGGGGTTCCTTGCACGATTTGCCTTGATTTGGTGTGTGATAATGGGGGTAGATCCAGGGCTAAGCTCCAATGTGGCCATGAATTCCATCTGGGTATTTTAGTTTGCAGCCTTTCTTGCTGTTTTCAGTCCATTTCTTTCCTTTTTTGCTTCTTTCAGTTTGGTATTGAAGATGGGGAATGGAAAAGATTGTATTTTTAAGTTGGGATTGTTTGCGTTGACCATGTCAACTATTTTTAGACATGATTTTAGGGTGCCATTTTGGTTCATCAAGTAAATTTGCGTTACAGATTTCCTTTCCCAAACGAAGAGAAGTAGATAAAGTACTCAATTATTGGATGTTTTTATCTTTATATGACTTGAACTCGGAAAGAGAAAATTGGACCGGTAGAGGCAACTAATCAAGACTCCCCGTTTATGGATGATCTTATAACAGACGAATTATCTGCAGTTCGAAAATTATTGTCTGAAAGAAATGACCTATATTTTCATGTGTTTATCTCTACCTGTAAAAGAATAATTAGTGATGAAAACGTAACTTCAGCTGACTTTAATTCCTATCAATATAGACTGGAAAATTCCAACTGATTTGATCTTCTTCTCTTGTTAAATTCCACTACTGGCATTCTATAGGGCCTCTGCATGTAATGTCCATAGCCTATCTAAATGGAACATGATATGATTTAGGTTCATGTAGTCTTCTTCCATGGAATGGAATGGAGCTAAGGATATTCGGTTGTCGAGTTGAGCCGATCTGCACCACCTTGAACTCATAACAGCATTTGTTTGTTTCATATTCGAGCCCTTTGGTATGTTTTTTTGCATTAAAATGTTTGAGCTCTCATTCTGCTAATCTAGTCTTGAGGACATTGCTAAGGTAGTCTGTAGATGCTTGCAACATCAAATACTGAAGGAAGAAGACATGCAACACCTTTGGTGTTTTCTATGAATGTTTGACGTCCTATGCTCCTTTCTACTGCAGATTGCATTGGATCGGCCTTCAATATGAAGGGAGCAATGCAATGTCCATGTTGCCGAACAGTTGAGGGAGGTCAATGGTTATATGCAAATGGCTCTAATCGCTCATCTAATGACTTCAGTATGGATGATTGGATTCCTGAAGATGAGTTCTACAACCTAAGTTATCCTGAAATGGTAAAGCTCTTTATTATTCTCAGGTGTTTAGTAGATCAGTTCCAAAGTAGAAGTCATCAACTTCTGCAATACCGCACATCAACATGGTGAATTATTTCTTACTATATTTGCAAGTCACAGATAAATTGTAACACGTTTTTTTGTTTATGTAAATTGTCTTGTACTAGTATGTCTAGTTCCGTTTGTCTCCATGCATCATTGCCTTTGAAGGTGGAGATGTGTCAAGTTATAGGCTTTTAAAATATTTTACGATTAGATGAATGAATACTAACTATTTAGCTGATTTCAGTACCTTAGTGAATTTAGGAATTACTTTATGGTACTTCAAGAACTTTTGGAAATTCTTTATGATAGGCCATTATATGCCAATGACCTAGCATTAAGTCCTCAAGTTATTCTTTCGTTGCAGTATTTGCGCCTGGTCATTTGTCATGTTTTACATTGAATTGCTTTCTTTCCTCAGTCTTTCCATGATAAGAATTCCACTCACCAAATTAGATGGTCAGGAATAGCTAAATGAGTTGAGGTATGTCACAAGTATCTGCGAGAATTGTTAATAAAATCAAGATATGGCAAAAATGTGGCCACAAATATTACTGTTAGGCAACTAGGTGACCATGAAGTTGCTGTTCATAGGACTTGTGATTACGTGACATGAGAAACTTGCTACCTCAGATCTTAGCTGTTAACTGTGAAGCAATAAGTTGTTAAGATTTGAAGCCTTGAGATTTTGTTGTGGCTTCTAGTTGAAAATTTTGATTCTGAAGTTTGTTTAGTGAATAAACCTTCTGTTATTTTATCCACTAAATGGTAGCTTATTGGTTGAAGGAAATAAATTTATTTGAGTTAAGTTGGGGCTCAAAGAAAATGTGTCAAATCTTCAAAAGAGAACCAAAATAAAATGGAAAATAGCAAAACATTGACTACAATCGCTTTGGAGAAGAGACGGAAAACAAAGTTGAAGACACAAGAAAAGGACGATTATCGGAAAGAGATAAACAGCTATCTACTCACCAAAAATATTGATGTGTATATATCTATACATGTCTCAAAGTTGTCTAATTGGCATTATCTTATCCCCTTTCAGCCACTTAGTGTTCACTGGTGTCCATTTGGTGAATTGGCAAGAGTTGGCCCATCATTTGAGTAAGCAAGCCATCTTATTATTATTTTTAATCTTGTGTATCTATTTCTTCTTGTTAATGTTGAATTTCAAATCTTCCATATTGACAGATGAACTGAATTTTCTGCAACCTTTTTGCCTTTTGGACTTGCACCCCAGTTCCGTGTCATGTAGATTTTAACTTGTGGTACACCCAGCTAGTCATGTTATGTTCTCTAAATAAGATCTTTGTGCAATTATACTGTATTGCAGTCAATTTTTGGTTGCTTCTAGAATATGAGAGGGATTTGCAGATTCCCTGCTGCTTAGCTGAGGCCATGTTTGCTTATACTTGTATAAAATTATCTTATATATTCTGTTTGGACAACTTCCAAAAACTAACAATAGTTGTTTGCTAAATTTCCTTGAATCAAGATATACAAGCAAATGAAAAGAAAAACTAACTATAGGGCCCCAATGTGCAATATATGTCCAACTATGGGAGTGTTCCTTGTCACGAACATTATCCACACACCTAACAAGTTTAATAATTAATGAAAAATACTATGGCTTATGGCAGCCACATAGTGATCAAGGAGTGGACTCATCATTAGTACTGCTGCTACTTGCTCCAGCCTTTTTCTTTCATAAGCTCCCTTTGCTATCTGTGAGCTTAACTCACAATGTCAGATGATTCGTTAATTATTCAATAGATAAATTTTCGGTTCTGTATGGAGCAGCAAGTGATGTTCTTTAAGCATGTAGTATTGCATTGCATTTTTGGCAGCGTAAAAGAGTGAGTCAAGTTCACAATAAAAGCATGTGATAACAATTATTTACAGTATAATTGCTATCTGTTTCTACTGCTTTTACTGTAACAAAAAGTATGCTTTACTGCAACAAAAAATACGCACTACCTATTTGGTGATGGACTGCAATGTCTGGTTCTATTTTGAGATTTTGGAAGCAAAATGTTCGAAAGCTTTTATGCAGTTCCTTGCATACTGAAATTTACTAGAACTTATTGTTGCTTAAGTTAGTTCTTTCTGCATTTCAGGGACGGAGAACCTCCATCTACCACCTGTAAGTATACTGTTTGATGGATTACTGATGAACAATCTCAGGTGCCTTAAGGGTTTTAATAAAAGATTGAAAAAGTACTTCTTAATGTAGATCGTGACTCAAGGGGACATTACTCTATGTATTCTGAACTCTCAGCTGCATCTCCTGTGGCTCACTCATTTGTTGCATACATCGGACCAATATCACCCGCTTCATCAAGATCTGCTGAAGGTGTAGATGATGCGAACTTCAACCACCACTGGATTGGCTTACCTGGACGGAACGAAATCTTTAGTACCCATAATTTTCCTGCCACCAATATCCAATACCATAGTTGGGGCTTTCACTCCTCTTCTCTCCCTGTATCAAACAGCCAGATAAGTAGCAGAGATCCAGCTTCTATTTCTCCTTTTACCTTGAGATCATCTAATGGTGATTCTGACGCTGTAGCAAGGCCCAATTCTTTTCCACGTCCAATTCTTTTTGGTAGCGGGTAAGCAATGTGCTACAGCAAGTCTCAATATTTCCTTTCTTCCTTTATTTATATGTTTAAATGGACGCAAAGAGAAAACTGTTCTCCATCTTTTTGCTGGCAAGGATGAAAGTGGATGGTGGATGGTAATGCTCTCTGATAAGTTATCACATCATGTCATGCTCAAAATTGCTCACCTATCTTGGTTCATGACATTATGATCCCCGACTTTATGCTTCATGCTAAATGTTGTGGTGCACATCATAGGCGTTTTATTTTGTAACTATTATTCTTATAATGTCAACTTACCAATGCTGGCCCATGCTTTCCTCATAAATGCTCAGTTTAATATTTCATTTGAAAAATTAGTTTTCTTACAATTGATGCACCATGAAACAAATTGATAAGATGTGTATCGTCTGTTAATTGTTCTTGATCAGAATAGTACTTGATCATTTCAATGGCATCCATGGCGTATGAGATAGTAATTCTTTCTTTGTTCTCTTTAGATCTGTTCCAGCAGCTGGAAGCTCATTTTTCTCTTCAATCATTCCTCGACATCCAGCTACCAGTGTTTGGAATCGTGAAAGAATACAAATGTCATATCCTCTCCATCATCAGCTACAACCTAACAATTCAACAGGCGTGCCAGCTCCTGTTGCCTATGGGGTTCGAACATTTGATGGTCCAAGAGGACTGCATATGGTAATGGCGGCACCACCAACCCCACATGAGCAAAGTGGAGGCTTCCTTGTTATACCATCTCCTAGTTCATCTGGTCAGAATCTCCATGAAGAAGGAAATTCTTTTTCGAATCATTATCAGGCATGGGAGAGAGAACATTCGTCTCGTTTTCAGCATGCATCTCTCGACAGGGACTCAAGGTGGCATTCTTTTCACCAGACTACCAGTGGCTCTTATTCTGGCAACAGAGCTGGTGGCTTCTGGCGGAGGCAATCATCTTAGTGTTCAGCCTCAAGTATGTCTGCATAAGGCTTTTATAAACTAAACTTGAGCTGCATGTTGAGACATGATTAAATTACCCCACCGGATCAAACATGGACCATAAATGTTTAAAGTCATATCCAATTTTGTATATACTTGGCATATACTTGCATGGCTCTCGGGACTGTAAAGTTTTAACCCTTCTTATAAGTCGATGAAACGTTTTGTCCCTATTTCTCCAAGAATTTTATCATTCTTTCTACGTCAGTCACTAGTAACATCGACTTTGTTTGATAATCTAAGTAGTTTCGACTTTGGATTAGCCTATATGTATCTTGAAGTGAATTGTGGCTTTTAGCCTCTAACAGTTTATACCAAACAAACATTCTGTTCACACAAAGTTTTGGCAGTGAAGAATTAATTAACAAATGGAAAAACTATTTACTTCCTCATAAGTTCGAGATGCACGAATTTTTATTTGTAACGATATTACAATTTGGTTCTCGTTCATAGTTATCGGAAGAGTAACATTAGCATCTACATTCCTCAGCCTACTGAACAGAGTGAGTCTGAGGAAGACCTGAGTAGTTCTTCTGCAGTTCAATAATACCATCTAAAGATACGGTTTTTCCCTTCAAAAAGTTGGAGTACCAGTAAGCAGAGAGCTTGGGTTGTCTCTTCATTTCTGGGTCGTCTAAATCTACGTAAAATAGGCCATATGCTGATTCATATCCATCCAGTATCTCGAAAACATCAAGTAATGACCAAACAAAATATCCCTTCACATTGGATCCGTTTCTGCACAAGATTAGAGACCAAAAGGAAGTCAGACCATATATTACAGAAGCCAGAAGGTCATGGTCATCCTTTGCATGCTTAAATTAAATGCATATAATTGTTAATTAAAGACTCTGATTATGCCATTTCAAGGATTAAGGAACAGCCACAAAGAGGTCTAGAATTTAGGGAATGACTATAAAGTTGAACTTGGTAGTTCTGACGCAAAATCGTAAGTGGAAATGGAAGGTCAATGTGTCTGCAACTGAATATATATACGTATACCTGATCGCATCAGCCACAGCTCCTATGTATGCATGCAAATATTTCACCCTTGAAGTGTCTTCTAATGTTGAGTTCCGTATGGTCTTTTGACCTGCCAAGAAATGCCATAAAAATCTCACCAATCAGAGGCAGGAGATGATACTTGATAAAAGGGTTCATATCCAACATCAATAATGAGCGACTTATGAGTTAAACTGAACTTTGCATTGGCTGATGATCTAAGAAAGTGAATGCACAAATGGAGTGGATCTTAACAAATATTTATAATTTATGTTCATCTCAGGTGAATTTCCTAGCACTAATGAATAGCAAACAAATGCCATGTTTCAGAAAATTTGAGCAGTAAGTGTGTGCTGACATGAGAGGAAGAGCAGGAAAAGTAGAGACCATTTTCATGGATGTATATAAGAGGGTTGCCATAAGTTTGCTTGAAGTACTCCAGTGTGGCTTGCAGGCCCCAGGGTGCTACAGGAAGCTGATTCAAGAAAGAATTGGTAACAAATCCAAAAAGATGCTGCGAGGGTGAGTGAAAAAGGATGATAAGCAAAGACCAGCAAATATTCTTACCTCAGATGGTATTTCATTATCCTGTGAAACTGCAAAAAAACAGAAGAAATGTTAATCATTTCAGTTTCATATAGTGCAGCTCCCAAAAATCAGTGAATGGTTCAACACATACGGATGAACTGTACTCCAACATCTACATTAAAATCTCTATATTTCCATTGCCAACTGCTGGGATTGTCTTTGGCATGGATAGTGGCATAATGTATCACTCCTATGTAGTCAAACGAACCCTTAACCAAATTGGATTCAGCAACAGTAAGGGCTGGAAGTCTTGAGCCTACGATTTTCCTCATAGTTTCAGGGTAGTCACCAAACATCATAGGGTTCATAAACCTGCAAAACAATGACCAATTATTTCAATAACTAATCAAACGCGTACATACAGTCCAGCTTTTGACTTACCATCCAATGTAGAAGTCCAAGGCTCGTTCTTTTGCAACAACATCCTCTCTTGAATTAGTCAAAGGTAACAGCCAAAAGGTGTACAAGGTGAGCCCTATGATCCCACCTTGCTTGCCCTGCAACATTATGATGATTTTCCCCATAGATCACAAGCAATTTACTCGTGCAATATAATTGGTGAAGATTAGATAGTACCTGATAGTTTCTTCTGTACAACCTTACAGTTGATGCATGTGCCAGTAACATATGATGACCTGCCAAGTATGGCTCATATGAGGAGTTTCCTTTGGAGCAATTTCTCACTCCAAATGGAAAAGAACATCGTTTCGGTGGTGTAAGTCCTTGATCATAACCCCCTAGTGTCAAGACATTAGGCTCATTTATTGTAGACCAGGAAGAAACCCTGTCACCAAACTCTCTGAAGCACACGTCTGCAAAAGCTGTGAAGTCTTTCCTGCATCAACAATCAAAAATTCACCCTCTTCTCATTATTTTCAACCTTCTGAAACCGAGGCACTCAAAGAACAGAAAGAAGAAATGCCAGAAGAATCTCAAATTCCATACACCATCCTTCGGCTGATCCATCCTCCATACTCATCTTCAAGTTCCTGTGGATGATCGTAGTTGTACAATGTAACATGCGATTGGATGCCTGCTTAATCAATAAGTAGATGATTAGTGCAACTTTAGTAAACATCATTTGATTTCTCAAACTAGAACTGTTAGCATTCAGCCTGCTAGTGCACAGCCCACCAAGCCCATCCAAACCTACATCCGTAGGGGCAAGATGGGAAAGGGGGGTACTGCCACATAATCAGTTTGTTACGAGTCAGTTATAGTGAGAGA
>JANKOD010000009.1:13104219-13117698 GCA_026284645.1 Erythroxylum acuminatum | reverse complement strand
GGTCAAAACTATATTTACCAACGATAACATAGACCGTCGGAAAAAGTGGTTGAAGATACCTTCGCCTCACCGACCGACCAAATGACCGTAGCTAAATTTCTCCGATGGAATCTTACTTGCCCATTCCGTCGTTATATAAATACCGACAACACATTTCCGTCGTAAATTCTATCATTAACTTTCGACAGAATATTTCGGACGGTATTTTTACCTATGGGAAGTTCATCAACCGATTTTTTCGGGCACCAAATTCCGACGGTAATTTCCGTCGGTGAAATGATGATTTCTTGTAGTGTTTTAAGCAATTATGTTTATGAAATAAAATTTTATTTAGATGAAACGAGAATAACTTGGGCTACTTATGGATGTTTAATCATTTGTGATGATTTGACAAATAGAAGAAAATAGCCTATTATTAATTTTTTGGTTTATTCTACATAGGGAATAATATTTTTAAAGTATATTAATACATCTAGCCTTTTTAGGAATGTTGATACTATGTTTTAGATATTTGATGAAGTTGTGAATGAAGTTAGGACATAAAAAATTGTTCAATTTATTACTAAAAATGATTCTGCTTATAAAGAAATTGGAAGAAGATTGCAAAGCATGTGTAATTTTTTTATTGATGTACCTTACATTGACCTGATGTTGAAAAATATGGAATATTTAGATGTTTTCCTATTATTGATGATATTGTGCAAAAGGTAAAAAGGGTGACTAAGTGCATCTACAATCGTACATAAATCCTGAATTTAATAACAAAGAACTTTACTAATGATAGGAATTTGTATCGTCGTGTTGTTATAAGATTTATAACTAATTTCTTATCACTTTAAGTGTTTTATTCTGATGAAGAAGGAGTTGAGACAAAAATTTACAAGTGATAAGTGAGTTGCATCTCAATATTCTATGTTTAATACTGGATCACAATTTTTTAAAATTATACTTGAAAACTACGAATTTTGGTCCCAATGTCAATTTTTGATTCGAGTTTGTGAGCTTTTGGTGAGATTACTTCATCTAGCTAACAGTGATGAAAAGACAATAATAGGTTATTTTTATATGTTACGGAGAGAGCGAAGGAAGCAATCAAGGTTAATATGCAAAATAGGTCTTCTTTGTACATACCTTATTTTGCAATCATCAATGAGAGATGAGAAAGACAACTTTACACTTTGTTGTTTGCAACTGGTGCATTTTTTAATTTTAGTATCTATTTCAAATCATGTTTTACAAAGAAAACTAAAGTTAGTAGGAGAACGTTATTAACTATTACAACAATTATTGCCCATAAGATAATGTAAGATCTCTTAAGCTTACAAATGGAGATTTATAAAGATGTTTATGGTGATTTTTGGATGCTCATTGTTATCCGTCAAATAGACAAACTTAACCAAAGTATACTTTTTTTTCACTTTTATAACTTGTTAAAAATTAATCATCGCTTTATTTTATTTATAATGTTACTTTAATTGTCTTCTAGTTGCTTGTAGGATAAATTCAAAAGTGATGTTTCATAATTGCAAAGGTTTGCAATTCAAATTTTGAGTCAATGTTTGGGTGCAATAAGGTATGAAAGAAATTGGAGTACATTTGAATTCATTCATTCCAATAAAAGAAATAAATTAGAATATAAAAGATTAAACGACTCGGTATTTGTTCAATACAATTTAAAGATTCGAAACAAAGTATGTTATTATCATCATTAAGTTGAATATAATTTCTTGTAATTTCTTAATAATTTAATTTAATTTGTTTACTAAGACTCTTAATAGAACAAACAGTTCTGTAAATCTAATTTGCCTTGACCATATCGATCTTTTGGCGAATTGAGTCTCTAAGGAATCGAGTTTGATAGATAAGAGTGATTTAGAAGATAATCTTGTATGATAAAGTATTGACATGTCATTTGATGCAATAAATTTGAATGATGGTGATGATAAGACTACTCTTGAAAATAAAGATTTTGTATCAAATGAGAATTAATGTCAATACAATTTGAGCGAATATTTGACTAAACGAAGTTCCACATTTTCATTTATTCTCTTCTTTTAATTTTATTTATATTTGATGTATATGTTAAATTCTATATATGAATATAAATGTAACTATAAATATTTTTGTTTCAAGTTTCACTTATAATTGGTTGTTTCTTCATCACATACTCTTATTATAATATTTAGAGAATCATGGATCTTTGTTATTCTTTTTATTTGATATTTTAATATAATTATTATTTATTATATAATGAAATAGTATTATTTTAATTACTTTGTATTATCCTTAATTTATACTTATATGATGATTAAACGATTTTTATATTAATTGTTGTTATTGTTTATATGTGAAATATGTAAAATGTAGTATTAATAAATATAAGTAGATTATTGTTATTTTAAATTTCTATAATTATGAGTTTTGGAAATATAGTTGATGTAAAATTGTAAATAATATAATACAAAATACTAAGGCACTGTTTTATAATTTTAAAAAAATTCCGGAATTATTTTATAATCTTAAAACATTACCCAAAATGACATTCAATATTGATTGGTATCAATATAATACCGTACTAGAATCAAATTACTAATATCGATACGGTATTCATACCATTGCTCTAAAGTACATACAGATTATATAAATGGAAAACAGTGTCGTGTCCAGTCCAGTCTCAAGTGAGCAAGCAAGCTATTGGTCCAGGTTCCTAGCCTTCGGGTTAATAAAGTACGAGGTCTGAACTTGCTCAGAAGGAAAATACAGTTACTGGATGCAAGTTTTTGGGAGGCCCCTTCTAGCTGAGATACAGCATCACTCATCTAGCAAACCATTGTTACATATGAAGTGATGAACTACGCATTATTGAACAGACTGAAAAGGCCCTCGTGATAAGCAAAAAGCAGGATATTTGAACAAATTTAATGTACCAACTTGATGAAAAAAGTACATCCCCAAAGATTCATTATTACTGGAATTGCAATTGACAATCAAACACTGTTACCCGTGATGGTGATCCATATCTTCACCTTCCTTGGCCTTTCGTGTGGCTGCACGTAATTTACGCTGTTCTTCCTTGTAAATTCGGTTTCTTCTTTGAAACTACAAAATATGTCCATGCAAATCACAGGATAATTAGTATAAACAATGAAAACCTAGAGATCAGGTGACTGCATTCACATAAATATAATATATCAGTATGTTGCCAATCTACATCCCACTTGTCACAACGAAGAGACTTGAGATCAATGAACTGTTATATGTTACGAGTGAGATGCCCTAACAGTAACATGTACGTAGCAGAGGATCAAGCTCAAAATCACTTTCATATTGGATTCTTATTAAATGATTCATATATAACACTGGATTTAACCGTCTTCATCATGAAGAAGACTGCTTCCAAATAACTTGTGTCAAGAACGAAAAACAAACTTAAAGGTTGCCTCAAATCAATCTTAGAAAATATCAACCAAGAAATTTAGGAGCTCAACATCATCATCCGTAACTATCTGTAACATTTGATTGCTGATAACTGATAAGATTAGTAATAGTAAGGACCATTGAAGAAAATCCTCTAATGGAAACAAAATAAGTAAGTAGGTAAGTATATAAGGGACGTGTAAGTAAATTGACAGCCTCGGTCAGGCAGAGAAGAAGATTGAAAATTTTACCTAGCATACATTCAAGGAAGCAGGTATTTTAACTGGCTTTTTTAATTGGTTTACACCTCCTTCTCCTACGTTCTTTATGTTCCAATCTGAGCACTATCAAACTGGCACCATTAACTTTTTCTGCATTTTAACATAACACTTGTACTCTTTGCGATGATACATATAGGAAAACATTGGGCAGAGGTGTAAAGATTCAATGTGAGAGGGCATAAAATTCAGCGACAACTGAAGTTGGCAATGACTGTCAAGCATAATTGATAAAAAGAAACAAGTATAATACCATCATCAAAACTGTAGGGCACATTCCAACCCAGAAAGGTAGACTGGAATTACATGAACAGGTTTGTTTCCTATTGTCAAATTCAAATTCCATAATGAGTACCCACGTTTAAATAATTATTCCTTTTGGGTGGTGATAGAGTGCTGGTGGAGCAAATTACTAGGATAAGCTTACAATTACAAGTCAAGAAAAATAATCACCCTGCATTAATCCATGCAACCAAATAAAAGATAAGATCAGAGGTAGACTGCCATAACTAGCTTGTTAACCCTTACAGGAACAATTTGGTAGAACATAGCCATGGCCTACAAGGGGTTCAAGGCCCAGAAAAAGAGTAAAAATGGGAAACCAAAATTCTCATTCTTTTTCATTAAAAAACACCCCATTCTTTAGCTAATCACAGACTTCAAAAGGTTGAAGCAGCAGAAGGTGAATTCAGTAAACTAGGAATACACTCGTTTCACATCATCCATCACTTGATGATTCAATACCAGTACAGCTCTCCGTTCCTCGTACTATGATGAAATAAAACAAAGTTCATAATCATATTCACTCAATACAACTAGGTTTTCAAATCTTTCTCATATTTCAAGACCCCGGGAAGCCAAAAACATCTGTAACTGTAATAGAACAAAGAAACCCAAGTAGCTTATAGAACGGGTGATGAGATGTGCAAACCCCAAAATCGAAGAAAATTGGACAACACACAAAGGAATAAGAGATATAGAAGAAACCTCTTTAGCGTGATGGAGGCACTCCAGATAGTCTTCGCGGAGGAGAGCGCAATCATTGGGCTCTCGGCAACGAGACATACACTCGCTGAAATCAATCCAGAAATCGTAGCATCTGCCTTTGGTTCCGTTGATCCCCCACCCCGATGCCATTCCTAGCGATCTCCTCTGTCCAATGCCGATCGGCGATGGTCCAGCTCTCTTTGTTCTTTGCCAGTTGATCGATAAGGCCGTTTGCACCTTAGTGGCTTGGGCCCGTTTCTATCACGCGAAACATTTCTTTTTTTTTCCGCTCCTCCTATTTTCTTTAATTCTTGATGAACCCCCCAAAACAAAAATCAGAATCTTTTACTGTGTCATGCATTAATAACAAGACATCACCAAATGTAAGAAATTCCTCGCGAACTCAGAAGCAGTAGTTCTTGGTTTCCTGTCTTGTAAGAAATTCCTCGAGAACTCAGAAGCAATAGTTCTTGGTTTCCTCACAAAACCAGCTAAGTCTCATCTGAACCCTCTCCCATCTGTCGCATGTCTCACAGAACCATAGATTCGATTGACTCCTGCACCTTCCAGCTCCACTCATGGAGACCATTCCACTTTCAAAACCTAGACTCCGAACCTCCTAAACCTCACCCAACTCACTCTCTTACCAAACGCCCTTGCCTCTCCAACCGCTCTACCTCCTTCTCTATCGACTTGTCCAAGCTCTCCCTCGTCGACGATGACAAGTCCACCACCGCCCCCGCCGTACCAAGTTCCTACAAGAGACCCAGTTTTAGAATCTTCGAGCGGAAGCGCCGGCGGCGCCCAGGATCGCGTTCTGTTTCGGGTCGGAGCTCTGACCGGAGTGGGACCAGGCGGTGCTGCTCCGTCGGGGCATCGGCGGCGCATGGGACTTGTTCCGATTTGCCCTTGGCGGTGGGGACGGACTCGAGTGGGGAGCTGTTTGGGAATGGGGATGCGAATTGGGCGTCGGATGTGAGTGAGGTGAAGACTTCATGGAGAAAGGAGAGAGAGGAGAGGGAATATATGATTGTTGGGGCTGGTCAGTTTGGTAACTTTGATCATCAAGTCAACGAGTCCGGTTACGGAAGTGAACCTGGGTACAGAGGTGATGCGGAGTTTGGGTATGGAGATGAGGTTGATGAGGAAGAGGAAGATCCAAGAATGTTGTTTTGGGGCAACCGATTTGGAGGTTCAACTCCTCATCTCAGCCTTTTACCATTTGTTTTCATTAATTGTTTGTTTTTCTTTCTTTCAGAGGTTGTTTACTGGTTGAAATTCGTTGATGGCTTCGATACCATAACTAAATTTTCACTCTGAGTTGGGAGGAGGGAAATAGATGAAGAGAACTTAAGAACGCATCATTTGGTGTTGGGCCTTTCTTTGAGAACTGACTTCTGACTTTCATGAATCATGATCTTCAAGCTTCGAATGCTTTAATCCTTGAATCGGTTTAAATCCTTATTGGGTGGAATCTCTAAAAACATGACAAAATGTTGCTTAGGAAATATGATCAAGAATGGATTTGACTTCTATGACTATATATCCGTTATTTGTGATCATTCATCTCTTCGTATCTGCATCTTTTTACTTGATGCGTTATTAAAAGAAACTTGATTGAGAATCTAAGTGGTTGCTGCTTCTTCCTTCCAAGGTTTTACTGCTGCTTCCCGTTAAGACCTAGTACAGGCGTAAGAAATTGAAATCTAGTTTCTTTTACCATTTGCTCTTAAAATTTACCCGGGGATGCTTACTGATTGCTTTTTCTTTGGATCAGATCCAGATTCTAATACGAATGCTGCCGGAGAGAAAAACTTCTCTGATCAAAAAACCCATCACAGAGGCCGCCGCAAGAAGCATGATTGCAGAATGGTTGACTCACTGAACTAACTTCGCCCCATCACAACATATTGAGTTCTCTTGTATCCCTCAGGTCACTTGTAATCCATCAGTGAGGTTAATAGACGAAGCAATGTTATGAAATACTTGTGTGATAGATGTCGGAAGGAAGACCTTATGCCTCTAAAGTCTAAACCTGAGCTTTCAGCTTCCTTGGAGCCATTTTGTTTTTCCAGCCAGATTTCTGGTGCTGAATTACTGCAAAACTCCTGCTGTTGATGCGGGATTTGCCTTTGTCGTCATACATCTTATCGATGCATGGCATTGTAGCATTTTGATGTATTACAGAAATGTTGTGAAATGAATAAAATGGTTTATTACTTGTAACCCTTTTTTGTCTGGTTATGGAATTCTTCTTCAGAAGTCTCAAATGTATGTGTTAACCTTATTCACTCACTCCACTTCTAGGTTCTCTTTTATTAACGTAAAGCAACGTGTTACAATGAATTTGGGATCTTGCCGTGACCATTTGACTGAAAAACCTAAACCAAAACAAAACAGAAGAAAAAGACTTGGTGTAGTACGGAATGTGGAGAAAAACGACGTAGTTTAGGCTGTAAGTTTGGTCTTTTTATTCTCGTCGAAGAGCATCTGATGGGGGCATAAGCGCAGAGAGATGGCGGGAGGAGAAGCATTAAGCGCATATAGAGTGTTGATAAGGGCCACTCGGAAATCGTTCGCCGGCGACGCTTTGATGCTGAAGGCATCCGCCGCGGAGATCAGGAAGAAATTCGAAGAGAACCGTCACGTGACCTCCGGCACCGACCTCCAGAGGCTATTGGAAGAGGCACGTGAAGCCTCTCACTTTATATCCACCATGATTGTCCAAGCCAAGCTCAACGACCGTGGCGGCTACGGTAATAATTGCCACTTCGCATCATCAATTGTCTATATGTTTTCATGCTTAATTTTCCTCTACGCACACCACATGCTCGTTTAATTGCCCTAGCGACTGTTGTAGCCTGTAGCGTAAGATCAGTAGCTTTTCTTTGCATGCAGCCAAATTCTTGTGATGTTTGCCTATTTATGAATGCCCATTCGGAATGCTGCAGAGATTAAGCCTGGTAAGGAACATGGTGGAGCAACATTGGAGATTCCATCCGAAGAGATCATTCGAAAGTCTGCCTAAACTGCTGGAGCGCTAGCATGCTATGGTCCTCAAATTGCATTCTGTTGCAAGTGCCTGGCTCAACATTTTCTAGGATAAACTTTTATTGTTCACCTTGCCATTTCATTTTGTTTTGTATTGTATCCTTTTTTACCTTCAAACTATTCATTTTCACTCAACTCTGATACAAGCTATGCTGTGACTTTTCCTTCCATTCAAGCATGAAATAAATAAAATACTATAGTACCAAGCATATAACATGCGTTCGATCAGAAACACATGTTTATAATTTTCCAATGTTGTCAGCATTGGCGACAGCATGAATGAAACAAAATGAGTATACAGAAGGATGAGGCTAGTGTGAAGGAGGCAAAAGATCTCTTTGCGAGAGCGTTCGTTTAGCTTCTACGATTTTCCACATCATACATACGCAGTAAAAAGGTTTAATCTTCCTCGTTACTTTCTTCCTCGTCACCATCTTCCTCCTGATCTTCATCATCTTCTGAGGCATCTTCTGGATTGTCTTGTTTTCTCCCTTCCTGATTCTTGTCGACAACTGTGCCTGGTGAATAAGCAACGCTTATTATGAAAGCCTAAACCGTTTGTCATATGTGTGAGTAAAGCACAACAGAGCAGAACAATAGTCTCCTGAAAGTCAGAAATTTACTTCCAAGAGAGAATAGCTCAATGGTAGATTACTACTGAGATATAAGTCCAAACTGGGCAATTTTAGAACAAGAGTTGCAGACTAGTAAATGTGGAATCGATAATATTTCAGAAGTCAACTGGACAAGAGTCATAATCTGGTTATGAACTTTCCACTTTGCAATTAAGCAATACACACGTCCAAGAAGCACACGCTAATATAAGAACTAGTATGAACATACCATATTCGTTGAAGATAACAATGCCAGAACATAACCCTTCCTCGACCTTAACGAGTTGAAGAGTCATTCTGGGTCCAATCTCTTGAAGCTTGACAGCACTTTTGGTAGAAGCCTTGTTAACTCTATTAAGATTACTAGTCAAAGTCACTGTTGCTGCTTCATCGTCAGCTTCACTTTCTGAACCATAACCAGCCCTTTAATTGCACAAGTAAACAATTAATGCAGGGAACCTATATTATAAGAAGTCATATGGTAGACATCTTTTTGCCATTCACATGCACAGTATTAATTCTTAACCTCTTAATTCTCTTCACAACTACTACTGGGATGTTCTAACTTCTATATCCTCATGTTACCACTACGAAAGATACACAGAAAAAAAGGAATCACATAGGTGTGATATTACCCCAAAATTTATGGTGGCAGTATCCTCTTCTAAGTTTACTTAGATCAGGCAAAGCAATTGGGCCATTCACTATGTAATATTCTGTATTATAGTAATATTTTACTGGTCTAGAAATAACACCCAGCCAAAGATGGGTACCACCAAATATAATCCAATAGAACCAGTGATATATATATATATATATATATAAATGTATGTGTGTGTGTGTGTGTGTGTGTGTATAGCAGGAAAAGGCAGTCAACAAAAAGTTTACCAGAACCATTGCATACAGAAGTCAATGATATGCACTCTATGCTTATGTTCCATGTTAAAGTAAGTTGCTGCATCCAAAAACTAAACAGCAAGAGAGAAAAAACAGCAGGGTTCGTACTTTGTAACATAATCGCTCACATCTTGCAAACTCCTCAAATCAGGAACCTGATGATTCTGCACAAACTTCCTAATTCTACGGGAAACACCCACAGGTTGAAGTCTGATTGAATAATGCCGAAAATCTACAAGTTTTGTTTCCTTATTGTAATTAAGTAACACAATTCTTTGACAAGAAGAAAGTTTGACCTGAAAAAGACAATATTCAGCAAATAAGTCCAACTGGTCCAAGTTCAACTATTTTCTTTTTGGGAAAAAGCTAGTCGGTCCAAGTTTTAATAGCTTTTTTTGCCACTTACAGTGTTGACATCGATGGATGGAAATATATTTTGAAACATTATGGTCGTTAGCTTCAAATGCTGTTCTGCTGATCCAAAACCGGAAAGAACAATCTGTACACAATATAATGCAAAATCCACATCAGTCATACAATCAAAAAAGTGATAAGTGATTGAGATTTTGAATGACCAAACCAAAATAAGTTCAATAAAAGAAGTTAGCTAAAACATAATAATCGACTCTTTTGTGATAATATGGAAACTGAAAGCACAGAATCTGTGAAAGCTATTGCACAAGATGACTGGTGTATAAACACTGGGACACATTAGTATGAAACAACTAAAACATTCTGGCTTCAGAATATATGCAAGAAACCAAAAGGAATTTCAGATCTCCTTCCTCATGCCAATGGACCAAGCCTTATAGAATCAGTTGCAACTACCAACGAACAAGCTAAAGACAAAAAATTACCAAGGGAGGATTCTTGAAAAGTTCTTGGGGAGATCGTGGGCGTAATTGAGATTGAGCAACATCAACAGCTAATGAATACTCATGTATCTTGAAAGTTAGGGTTGGACCTTGTGGAGTCCTTGCAACCCTCAAAAAGGGAGCTGTATCAGTTTTTGATATTATAAGGAAATGAGTAACACCCATAGGCCCAGCAACATTCAGAAAGTCTTTTAGATTGTTCCTTTTCTTCTCCTGAAATCAACCCACAAATAGTAACCAACAAGTTACATAATCAGCCATTATGACACAGCCACATTGGCAGTCAACACTCAATTTCACTTACTAACTTCCTACTCAACAGAAGAATCAATTCAAGTAATGGCTATCCATAACAAAATTCTTTGTTAAATCCAACATATAGAAAATATGATGCAGAAATAAAAGAGAAGATTTAAGAAAACAATGAAGCATAGTGAAAAAATAGAGAAAGCATTCACCTTAAGCTTCAAAGCTGTATAGGGAAGCATCAACTTCCTTAAGTCCATCTGCAGCTGTTTAAGAGGACTTGGCAACTTTCCTCTCGAAAAAACAAAACTCTTGGGGATCTTATCACCTGTAATATGATCGACGTTGACATGTTTCTTTACTTTTACCGGCTTCACAAACGTTTTCCTCTTCTTCTGCTTCGTTCAGAAGATAATATGTTGTTATCCAAAAGAGACATGTATACGCACATCAAAAAGCGCAACTCAATTTTCGAAATCCTCCGCCTAAGCCCTAAACAGACAACTCTAACATTCGAAACTGTTCCGTTTTCTCGGCAACCAAATAAAAATTCAAAACTCAAACCCAGCAAAAAACTGAACCACGTACAAAAGGAAAGCACAGGAAGAAAAGAAAACGTACGTTTCTAATGCGAGCCATTGCTTGGTAGAGCACCCACAAGTCGAACCCCAACCGAAGGCTTCCGTTGCTTCCAATCAATAATCCAACAGCTTCAATTAGCAGAGGAAAATGGATATTTTTGACAATCAACCTATACCCAATGCGACTAAGATTGAAACGAAGAATGACAGGGTATTAGGTGGAAGCAAATCAAATTGACAAATAATAAAAGCAAAATAGAAAATCATTACCAAGTTTGATTTTATACCTCCTTGTTTGCACTTTGAGTGCAGTGGTTTTACATTAGGGTTTTAGCTTCCTCAATCCAATTATGGGCCCAATATGAGAATAGTTTTAACTAGGCCTATAAAAATATGAAACCATAAGTTCAATTGATTCTTAATTCAATACTCTCAAACATTTTTAGGAATAGAAAAGAATCTTATATTAATTTAGAAAATTCTATGGAAATGCAGTCATTTCCTCTACATGGACCTTATTTATGATACTATCGGAGTGAAACAAGGGATCTAGAAAATAATAGAGGTTAACCTAAATTAGTAACAAGTAAATCCTTTGCAGGGAAAAAGCCTCAAAAGTTATTTGAAACTTTCTCTTTTTTTTTAAATGGAATATTGCATATTGCATTGCGCCTACTATTATTAACTAGGGAAAAAATAGCGAATGGCGTGGGAGATAAAATGGGTTCTAGAAATACAAAAGATTTTTTAAATTCATTTTTAATATTAATAAAAGGTGAGTTGTTCGGTGCCAAAATTTTTTTTCATACCTATAATTTGATATTGGGAGGGTGGTGATTTAGTGGTCGTGGGCAACAAAGTTGCTTTGTTACCTATCTATTAGGAGCCGCTGATTTTTTGGTATATCACATTCATGCATTTACGATTCATATAACGGTATTGATACTCCTTAAAGGAGTTATATTTGCCTGTAACTCTCGTTTGATACCGGATAAGACAAATCTTTAAAATAAATACAAAGAAGATAATAAGAAGCATATTGCTTCTATCACACCTCATTAACATTGAAAGTAAAATATGTTACACAGATGATAAAAAAATGATGTCGTGTCTTTAAAAAAATGCTTAAGGGATTGTTAAAAAATGCAAGGGTTTTCTCCTCAGCATTTCTCACTTAGCGTTGCAGTTAACTTTTGTTGTTAAAAACGCAAGGGTTTTCTCCTTAGCATTTCTCACTTGGTGTTCCAGTTAACTTTTGTTTGATTATTAAAGGGGGTTTTTGTATATGTATTTGAAGGTGTACTCTAATATGATTTAGGAGGAGTTAGATGAAGGAACTACTTAATTGTTCATAGTTCTTGAACGCTCTTTCATTTCCTTTATCCCAAGTCTTCGTTGAAAGGTAAGAGACTCCTATTTTGAAGACTCACTTTTTCTCCTTTTATTTGTACTGTAGTTGGTTGTGTTGTCTTACAATCTGTATGAATTCATCCTAGATGTTGTCATTTATACATTTTTTTGTCATATTTCATTCGACACCCTCTATGAAAAGGGACATTGAAAGAACATGTGATCTATAGATTCTGAATTGGATCTATATAGATAGCACTGATTAGGGATATTTAGATATCTCTAAATTCTATCATTTGAAGATCCACAATGCAAGTTATAATCGAAATACCAAAGCAAGTTCAGTGAAAACACTTCATTTCTTCCAGCTTTTCCACAAAACAGACTTTCAGGTCAATGTTACATGGTCATTTTTACAATGAAAATGAAGGATTTAGGCCAAACATTCTTCTACACATTTGTTCCTTTATGTCTTAAGTTTCTAGTGACACCAAATTTATGCAATTTGGTTTAGTATTTTGAAAATTATCCCCAAATGACTACAGACTATTCACAAATAGTGACAGATTCCAGATACTCAACTTCAAGCTAACTTTTGACACAATTAGTGACAGAAAAAAAATTCGATGCCTTCATGAAAGTTGTAGATATAAGTTTCTATTTTAATACAAATTTAAATTCATCCAATTTGGATACCTACAGAGAAAGATATGACTAAAATACCGAAACCTGTCCAGTAAAACTACTCATCTGAACCAGTTTCCAGCATCAATCATAGAATCACAAGACCTATTTATTAATGAAATATCTTACAAAAATGATGATCCAAGCTTCAGCAAAGATCCAGAAGTTGAGAGGGGGAGTAGGAGAATGAAATTTCGTTTGAAAGAAGTCAAAGTGAGGGAGTAGGCTGCTGAAATAAGCTGGAGTGCTTCAGCTATTGCTTTGCTAAGTGTCCTTAATTTATCAAGTCATGTGTCTTAATGCATGTAATGCATCAAGCCACATGTCTTACTGCATGTAATGTCATTTTCCTAATTAAAATGCTGCCACTAGTCACCTATAAAACCAGTCCACATATCAATCATCCAATGGTGCCAAATGTTATTTAAAGTATAGGTGTAGTCATACTAATTTTCATGTACCAACTTCACTTGGCACTTGATACTTTTCCTAGTCCAAA
>JANKOD010000009.1:13075975-13087616 GCA_026284645.1 Erythroxylum acuminatum | reverse complement strand
TTAATTTTCTTCTTCCTCTTAATCTTAATATTATTAATAGTATTATTTTTACTATCATTATTATTTTCTACTTATTATTGTTAATTTTATTTATATTATTATTATTATTAAATTTCTTATTATTATTAATTTTGAAAATGAAGAAGAAACGCGAGATGGAGTGAAGTATAAAAAAGGCATGAACAAATGACTTTATTCTTGGAATAGCTAAAAAGGGGTGGGGATGGTCATTAGCTATTGCTGAAAGTTAAAGAATATCTAATTTTAGGATTAGGTACTCTGTAGTCTAACCAAACAAAGCTAAACTTTGTGTATTTTATTCTAACCAAACAAAGGAATAATTAAGTTTTAAGAATACACCAAGAATAGAATACCTGTTCCACTTAACCAAACATGCCATTAAGGTTTTATAAGGCTTATCTGGTGTCGGTGGCAAGACATTTTTGTCAGTAAGTATGTTTTGTTCTTACACCTTTAGGAAATTGTTAAGAGCTAGTGCGGCAAGGAAATCGTGCTTCTTCTTCTGTGCTTATTTTTATTTACTTCTATTTTTGCTTCATGTCAGGTTGAGGGTCTAATGCGGCTTATGGAAGGGGAACATGTGGGGCCATTCAATCTTGGGAATCCTGGAGAATTCACTATGCTCGAGCTTGCTCAGGTATGTTTACACTGATACTACATGATGTTTAGCTATCTTGAGATTCACGATTCTGACGATCTTGTTCATCTTTGGCTTTTAATCTTTCATGGACATCAATTGCATCATATCCTTGGTTTCCCACAATAAAAAATGTAGGAGAATTTATACCTCGATCCTGGAGGTTTGAGTGGTGATATCTCATTTGCGAGATACCAGTCTTTTGAACAGTGACTTTTGCAATTGAATGGCCCCTCTTTCTCGGAGAAAATCCCGTGACATAATTATCTACAAGAAACTACTTGTATTTGAGATATCATATCACGTTTATTTTTCCATTCCAGCAAACTGAGCAATCTCTATATTATGATGCAGGTGGTCCAGGAAACAATTGACCCGGATGCACAGATCGAGTTTAAGCCTAACACACCTGATGACCCACACAAGAGGAAGCCTGACATCGCAAAGGCCATAGATCTACTTGGTTGGGAACCCAAGGTTTCCCTACGGAAGGGTCTCCCTCTAATGGTGTCTGACTTCCAGCAACGAATCTTTGGTGACCATAAGGAAGGTAGCACCGTCACTGTTACAGACGCCACCGTGTCGAAATCTTAAGTAGCTTACATGCTTATTGCAAGTGGGGAAGTGTGATTGTTCAGTAGACGACCAATTTGTTCTCTCCTCTTCTTACGCAACCAAATACAAGAATGGCAAATGCCAGCAGCTGCAGAAGCCTTTGTTCTTTGAGGAGTAGATTTGCTTGTTCCTTTTGCCTTAGTCCACACTCGTCATTGTAATTTCCATAGACAGCGAGCCTTGCAAAATTCAAGCCATTTATACCTAGTCTTTTAATGCAATTTGTATGTGTAACAGGATTAGCAATAAGCTTTAAGTCCTTCGTTCTCTTTTCCACTTCAACGCACTAGCCTCTTTCTAAATTGCACACTTTCTTACTTGAAGCCTTGCAAATTAGAAATACTGGGCTTTTACTTATTCTGCAATTACATTTTTCATATTTGAAAATTATATTCACCATAGATTGCCACTAGCATACTACATAGCCGAGTGAAGCGTGTCTGGTTGTTTAAGCCCACAAAGATAACTTCCACGGGATTCCTTTTTCCGGGACTGCTTCGCCACAAATGTTGGTGGACTAAGTGTCTCGACAACATTGTTGATTGATTCATGCATTGGTGCCTCATGGTCAGTGTGCTTGTCGAGCCACATAACGATATCGGCGAGAACAACGTCGACGTTCTCGTCAGGCTCTCCTACGGTCAGAGAATGCCACATTCCAGGGTACAATTTGATGGTCTTGTCTTTGCTACCGGCTTGTGCGTACAAGGCCTTGCTTATTTCTGGGTCAGTTACTGTGTCTGCATCACCATGCAATACGAAGAAAGGTAGTGTCACCTGCCAATACCAAGCCTTTTAGTTGACTAATTCCTTAAAATACGTATTTAATCCTTGAAGTACAGGCTTTAAAAAAAAAAAAGTTTATACCAAGTATATAGTAACTAGAGTATCTGATAAAGATTTGGCTCTACAAGAACCGACATGCTTCTTACCTCCTTCAAACTCTCTTCAATGCTCATGCTAGTTCTGAGCATTTCCAGGGCTGTTTTCAACCTTGGTCTGTCTTGGTAAATCAGCTTGTTATTCCTTACCTGCACCAAACAAGTGGGAAGACAAAATGTCATCATCTATAACAATGGAAAGTTTCTCATCTGTGATGGCTTCTGCCCTGTATCAGTCTTTCTTTCCCCGACAAAGAAAGTTAAAAAGAGAGGAGGCAATGAGTTTTGTTTCTGTCAGGAGAAGCAGCATAGTTTTTATTTACTTGAATCCTCCTGCGTGAGATTACTTCAGTTTCAAAGTCGAAGGCTGCTTCACCATTTCAGATTCTCCAAAATGATTTAAGAAAAAAGAAAAACACTCACCTTTTCACGCTTAACAGGGTCCTTAAAGGCAGAGTCAATGACATCTTTTGTCGGGACGATCTTCCACTTTGGTATAAGCTCCACAAAACTAGTCATTATATTGACAACCACCGGATGCGGCTTCATTTTCTCGGATATCTGATAATATTTCCGCCATTATTAGAAAGCAGACTAACTAATGTAGTTAACCCTACTCTACTATATATACCTCACCTTACACATGGGTGCAACAAGAACCGCCCCATCGTAGAAAGATGGTTCCTTTTTGTGAAGTAACAGCGTCACTGCTCCTCCCATGGACTCACCATACAGGAACCTGCCTTTGTCCCTGTAATCTTTCTCAGCTGAGAACCATGGGAACATGTCAGTTTTCTTCCAGAATTATAAGAGAAGTAGAGAACTCGTACATTAACATACATACATACCAGAAACAGACTTGAAGAATTCATTGCAATCGTTTACGATGTTGTCGAACTTCTTGATGTAACAACGAGACCCACTGGACCGTCCATGTCCTTCGTAATCAACTCCAAACACGGCGTATCCGGCACTCGCTAGCCTAATCCCGCATTCTGTAATCACAGGGCAATGCGTGTTAGTGTTATTATAAGCCATCAAAATTAGTAATTATTGTCCAACTCATATGGATATAGCTTATTAAATCATTACCACATCATATAAAAAAGATAGAAGGCAAGGATTTTTTACTTGTTTCAATTGTTTTAAAATATAATTTGATTATTTTTAAATTATTAAGAAAATACTTTTATAATATTACAAATTTAAAAATGTTAGACTTCAGTTAAAATTATTTTAATAAAAGTTATCGTATAGTAATTAATTATTAAACACTTAATAAAATCTATATGAAATGTTTTGAATTAAATTTATTAATACTATTTACAACAAAAACCACAACTCAACTTTTTTCTTAACTAGTAAAGGGGAATTGTATTAATAGTAACTATTAAAATAATCTCAAAAAATTTAATAAGATATTCAACAATAATAACAAAATAATAACAACAATAACATTCACTGTAAATCCCGTTGATACGCGAAGTATGGGAAGATTTAATAGTACGTAACTTTACTCCTAACTAGTAAAGAAAATATTTTCAAATTAATACACAATGTACTTAATAATTTAAATAATTTAAACATATCACAAAATATTTTTGAAAATGATTAAAATTTTAAAAAAGATATTATAATTTTACCATTAAAATAGGTTTCTTCTAAAATAATCAAATATTTAACAGGTAAGACAATTAGTATATGTCATCATTTTTATCCATCTAATTACCCAGTAGAACCCAGCTGGCTTTTCATTTCCTTCATTTCTATTTTCAAGTAAGGTGTTATTCAAAAAGGACCCACAACAAATCATATTATTTATTGTCTCTCAGGAACTTTATTAGGTCATGAGCACAAGTAAGTTTATGTTAATCTTAAAGTTTTTAATGGAATGAATCGGAATAGGATTGAATGGAATGATTTATAATAGAATAAAATATAAATAGATGTAATATTAGAAAATTATTGTTTAGGATGAATGAAAATGTTCATAATATGATATAGTGAAATGTTATTTGGATGAAGAGTTTATAATGTAATATAGTGTAAAGTTGTTTATTATTTTACATTTCATCCTAAACCTCCTAAATCAGAGATTTTTCATTTTTACTGTTTATGATAGAATGAGATATAATATGAAACCTTCATCTTCTATCTCATTCCTTTTCACTCTATTATAAACTCTCATTCTAAATGATAAAATAATATTACATTTCGTTGCATTTTATTAATATACCTCTAACCAAATATACCATGATGGGTCATAAAAGCCTATGGTTGAGCGCAAGGTGTGAAAAAAAGTCTTAAATCACACTATGAATCTAATGCTTAATTGGAACAAAATGCAAAGACAGCTTTAAGTCGTTATCTAAAGAGAAATGAAAATTGGAAAGAAGACAAAAAAAGATAATGCTCATGGTATGTAGCATTCATTTTATGTGGAACTCTAAAGATAAGATGAAACAACAGGCTCCCACCCATTCCACTGCGTGACAAGTTTAAGATAGTCTGTGAGGGCATGATAAAAGATGAAGAGAAGATAAGTGTTACATGGGTGCATAGTACTTGTCAGTCTTGTCAGTAGTTTGCATATTCCCTAACCCTTTGTAATCAACGTGATACGAACCAAAAGGCTTGGTTTGATGGGAAAGAACATTACATGATGACACTTAAAAGAGAGATTATGAAGTCTATGTAAAGGTGATAATAAGTAACAGTAAGCGAACATAAACAGGATGAGGGTTTATTACCTTTCATGAAACAACTGCACTCCATGCCATACCCTGCATGATGATTCTTGATTATTCACAATCAACAACAAACACAGACTATTTAGAGAAAAGGAGGGAGATACCATGACAGAGGAAAATAAGTGCTTTCGGAGACGATGAACAAGGCAACCATCTACAGGTAAATAGCTCAACTCCTCTGGAGTTCTTTATGTACTCCTATTTAAGAACATAATCACACAACATAACAGAAGCCGAGAAAGAAGAAACAGAAAATAATGGAAGCATATATATATATTATAACATTCGGAACCTTACCTCACGATAGTCAAACTGATCCATATTAGTATAAAAGCGATCGCAAGGCTGTTAAGCAACCAAAATAACCTTGATTATTGGATGTATACGCATATAATTAAACTCGATACAAGCTTCAAAAAAGAGGCGGCGAGGATTGAAGTTTCAGGTTAATGGTTGAAAGGAGAAGGAATAAGAAACAAGGAGCCGAATGGAGAGATTGGAGTGTTTGAATTGAAGCTGGATGATAAGAAGAATGATAAAGGATGAGGGTACGGTGGCTTTATGCTGAGTTATATTATATATGTATACGGCTATGAGAATTTTTCAGAGTAGTTTATGGTTTTTATTGTATGGCGTGCGGAAAGGTTCTCCCATCCCTTTTGCTAGCCAATCCCCTTTGTCAGCTTTTGGCAAGATTCTCCATGTCAGTTTTGAGTTTTGAGTTTTGAGTTTTGTCGTTTTCTACGAAGAAATGTCGTATATCCAGTAACCTAATCCTTTCGTATAAAACTGCCCATACTTGAAAGCATTCACCGTTCGACACGCGTCCACTTTACATGCACATAATAACAAGTCAAGATCTTTTGTCCATTTTATCCTGTTTTATAAATCTTAACCTGCGTGGATCCCGCATAAATAAATGGTTGAGATTTATAAGACAGGATAGGAATAGAGTAAAATGGACATAGAATCCTGTCCTATAATAACATAACTCTCTTTTCTTCGTAGTCGTCCCGATTCTAAGTTTTTTCTCAATTGCAAATTTTTATTTTTGATTTGATTATTAATGCGAGTCTAGTTTTACTTTTGTAATTAAATATTAAATAAAATTTAGAGTTAAATTAAATTAATAATTAAAATAAATTGTATAAGTGAATTCTATTTATCATAATTCTTATTAATAATTAACATTAAATAATATATTTATGTAATTATAAAAACAAAATACCAAAACTAATTTTATAATCTTTTTATAAAAATAATAAGAAATTAAAATTCTATTTTTACAAAATATAAAAACAAAAATATAAACGGAACCGGACCTAATACACCGTCAAAATGGTACGTGTAAGTTGAAACGTTTGTAGCAATGGGATTGGATCACTGAAAGACTTCAGAGTTGAATGATTAATGAGGGAAGATAGGACTGAACCTTTGTTCTGGTAGAGTCAAGGTACAGTTATGTTTATCGTTATGGTTCATGATCCAGGGGATAGTGACACGCAAACAAAGTCTCACAAATTTATTGCAAGACTGTTGGAATATAGTATTCCGGGACTTGCATTTAAGTCTCTCCCATTCACTTACCTTATTCATTGCAACATCTTCTTATTCCTCCTCTGGAAACCAAAAACTGACTCCAGTAATACTTGACAGTGACACAAGCAGACGTCGATACCAGTCGAGAATTGAAATGACACGGCTTTGTCATGACGTCTTTGTTGTTTATGGAACTTCAGATTATCAGAAACGTTAAAGAGAATGATTGGTTAAATATCTCATAATCTAGCCTTAACTTGGTACTGTGTTTGATAAGAGTCGTTTCCCATTAAAGTGCTCAGGCGACTTTGTTCTCCAGGAGAAAATAAGTCTCTCTGATCAAATCAGTAAAGATCAATCATGAAAGCAACACAGACCTAACACCCACTAACCGCAGTTCTGAAACTTAATTATCTACAAGCTACTTCCAAATGAACGGTTAAAAATATTCATAGCACCAGAGACTGCCTAACTAAACAAAAGGTCTTTCCGCACTTTCAAGATGGTATATTTCTAATGCATAGCCGTAATGAATGATGACATGAAAAATTGTTGCATGACACCGAGTGTAGGGATGGTGATGGGCCAAGCTGATAAGGATGCATTGAGCTTTATACGAGGAGCAAGTTGAGTACAAACAAGTTTTGATTTTTTATTTATGCTAAAACATTGTAACACTTTTTTCAAATATTGCTTTTAAGTTAAACACGGTCTTTCCAACTTTTTGCATCTGCTTATCTCTATGCTAAGAATCTTCTTGGCTTCACCCAGATCCTTCATTTTAAACTCCTAGTTCATCTGAATCTTCAATTTCTAATTTCTCTTAGATTTTTTAAAGCTATCAGCATATCATCAACATACAAGAGAAGATAGATGTAGGATCCATCTTGTAGCTTGCGAAAATACACACAGTGATCGTATTTGTTTCTTGTGTACTTCTACCTCATTATAAAGTTATCAAATTGTTTATACAACTACCTAGGAGATTGCTTCAATCAATACAATGATTTCTCTAATCTACATACCATATCCTCCTTACTAGCAACCTTGAATCCCTCTTGCTGAGTCATATAGATTTCCTTTTCTAAATCTCCACGTAAAAATGCAATTTTTACATCCAACTACACTAACTTCAAGTCCAATTGTGCTACCAAGGCTAATAGAACTCTAATGGAGGAACGTTTCACAACTGGAGAAAATAGTTCATTATAATCAATTCCCTCCATCTGAGCGTAACCTTTAGTCACCAGTTTTTCCTTGTAGTGGATATCATTCTTGTCAAGAATTCCTTCTTTCTTTGCATATACCATTTGCATCCAATTGTCTTCTTTCCCTCCAGTAGACTACCTAACTTCCATGTCTGATTCTTATGAAGGGACTGTATTTCTTTATTCATGGCTATCCTCCACTTATCTGCTTAAAAACTTTGGACTGCTACATGATAAGTGGTAGGAGTTTCATCATTCGCAATTAGAGATGCGTAAGCCGCCATGTCATCAAAGTGAGCATGTCTTTGGATTTTTCGCTTTGGCATACTTATTGCAATGGATTCATGTTATTGTTGTGGAGGTTGTTGAGTTTTAACCTCTTCATCATTCGACTCCTCTTTTACCACAGAAGTGTCTTCATCTACTTCATCATTCTTTGTTGGGTTTATAATCCTTCTTTCAAACTCAACTTGTTTCAGAGCACTCTCCACCTACTCTTGAGTACTATGAGTTTGTCGACCACCTTCAGTTTTCACGTTTTTCATAATAGTAGACTCATCAAAGGTGAAACCTTTGTTAAAGATTATCTTCCTTGTCTCTGGATACCAAAGACGATATCATTTCACACCAGAAGTAGCTCCCATGAATATTGCTTTCTTTGCTTTTTGATTTAACTTTGATTCCTTAAGGTGGTAGTATGCAGTGGAACCAAACACATGTAAGAAATCATAATTTGTAGCAGGTTTTCTAGACCATACTGTCAAAGGTGTCTTGCCACCTATAACAATTGATGGTTAGCGATTTATGAGGTGACTTGCATATGATACAACCTCAACCCAATATTATCTGCTCAACTCAGCATTAGAAAGCATACATCGAACTTTCTCCAATAATGTTTGATTCATACGTTCTGCCACCTCATTTTATTGGGGTGTATTCCTAACCATGAATTGTCATATAATTCCTTCTTCTTTGCAGACATTTATAAATGGATCACTTCTATACTCTCCTCCATTATTTGTCTAAAGACATTTGATCCTTCTACCTGTTTGAGTCTCCGCCATTTTCTTCCAAGTGAGGAAGGCTCCTAGCATTTCATCTTTTTAGGGATGACAATTTTTGGCCCATGAGCTAGGTCCAAGCCTAGACTAACTCGAGACCTAACTATTGTAAACAAAATAACATCGTTTTATTTAGAAGAATTAGGCCTCGGGTAGGCTTGGACTTGAGCAGCTCAAGCCTGTACTTAATTAAAAAAATTACATTGTTCTGTATTTTTAATTCTAAAAAAATTATTTTTAAAAGATTAACGCGAGCTGGCCCATTGCCATCCCTACATCTTTTGTCTTCATTATATACACCAACATTGTAACACCATAATACCCCCTAAGAGGATATATGGATGCCGGACAAATCAAATCTAGAACATACCAAGAGATTCCAGCAAATCCTAAAAATAAGGCGACATACTTGACAATTCATTTGAATATTGAGTTATAAACAGAACATAATTTACACATTGTATTTATCAAATACATGCCTTAAATTTAATTCCATCCTGTATTATAGTTATTACAAACCATTTACACAAAATACAAATATATCTCATAATTTTAAATACAACTCAAAATACTTATACAAAACATCTTCCAAAACATAATATGTTGGATCTCGAACTTTTCTTAGAAGTTAGAACTATTAAATGAGAAATTGTTAGTGATTAGTTATGAGTAAAGAAAAAGGAGAATTCTTGAATTTGAAATGATATACAAGATTTAGGTAGTGAATGTAGTAAGTTGATGAAGAGTGGGCATATGTGTGTATGTTCTGTTATTAGTGTTCATGATTAATCATGGACTATAATTTGTTTATGGATGATATTGAGTTTAAATGAAAGTTGAAAATGCAAAAAAGTAACAGAGCATGAATAGGTTGATTATGAATTCTGGGTTTTTGATGATTTTTTGACTAAACTTGTATATTTTGGAGTAGTGTGAATTTATGGTGAATGAGTTGATTGAAATGGAGTAGAAAAAAAAACTAGAAATGAAAAGTTTGAAATGTTAGTTTTTGAAAATTGAAGGTTTAAAAATTTTGAGAATGAATAGTAGTGGAGAGTTGGATTTTTGATCTGAAACTTCTGTGATTTTTTTGTACTGATCTAGAGCGATTTTGATAAAATGGCCTTCATGAATGTTTCAGTTTATCTTTCTAACCTTCCAATGGTATATAGTATGAGATTTTTGGACATTTGAGTTGGGAGATATGATTATTAGAAGTTGGTGATGCTGCATAGGGTGGTCTTTCGGGATAGCTTCATTGTTTTGAAAATTTGACCTTATAGAGACAGAAATTGTTTTTATGTTCTTCATGAAAGTTGTATATCTTTCTTTTATCTTTCCATTGATATAAAGGTTTCAAAATTTGGAGTTTTGTATCAAAAGTTATGGAGTTTAGGAGTTAGGGTGTCTGAGAAGAAGAAGGAGTGGAAAGGCACCGTCGTGCAAAAGCACGACAGTGACTTTTAAAACTTTCGGCCAAAAGCACCATCGTGCAAATGCAAGAGGGTGACATTGAGGGTGTACAAAAGCACGACAGCGACTTTGGAGATTGGATAGCGAAAGTCGCTACGGTGCAATTGCACGACAACGACTTTGAGGTTTTGAGAGGCTAATGAACATCCGATAGGTTTTTGACCATAACTTCTTCTATAGAACTTCAACTTGACATGATTTTTGAAGCAATGGATTACTATGACATTTTTCTACCACGATACAAAAATTGGTAGTATTCTGAATAGATTTGAAAAAGATTGATTGAACAAAAATGAGGGGTTTGGTTGGAAGAATATGAGTTAGATGTTTTACTGAACATGCTTCAGTATTTTGAGGATATATTGACCTATAGAGATCCAAATGAGATGATTGGTGATTTTGAGTAAACTAGAGATGTAGGGCTACAAATCATATGAGAAGGTCAAATTGTGATTCAGTCTGTAAGATATTAAATTTCTTGATGGAAGTTGTACATATTACATTGTTTTTGACTGTGAACAACCCGAAAATGTTTAAGGTATATCTTCCAAATTACTAAACCAGATTGAGTGATTTTAGTGTCAATGGAAACATAAGACATAGAGGAATATTTTTCTATAAGGAAGTATTATCAAATTTCTTCATTTACATGATCAAAATAAGGAATTAAAATGTTAGAAGTTGATAGATAAAAAGGGGAAAAATTGGGAGAACTAATTAAATGAAGGGTAAAAAGGGAAATCATGAGAAGAGAACTAATTAAATGTGGTATTATTTAAAAGAAGAAGAGGAAAATCATGGGAGAATTAGAAAAGAGTAGAGAAAGTCGTGAGAAGAGAAGAGAAAGGGAAGAAGAGTGCGCGGAAGCTAGGAAAAAAGAAGAAAGAAGGAGAAAGAAGAAGATTTGGGCTAAACCTAAGGTAAGCATAATCTTTCTTCTTGCTTAGTAGAAAAACAAAAAGGGATTAGAGAAGAGAATGAGTTGTTTAGGAAGAAAGAGGAGAAACCCTAGATGGATTTTTTTAATGGATTTCTAAACTAGGTTTTTATTTTTCCAATTTAGATAGACTATGGGTAGGTTAAGCTCAAACCTAATTTTAGCATTTATTTCATTTTTGTGATTTTTGAAGTTTTATGAATTTCTATGGGAATGTTGTGTTAAATGATAACTTGGTTGTTTAAAGGAGACCAAAAAATGACAATCCAAAAGCAAAAGGAAAGGCAATCTTGAGCTTGGATTTTTGTAAGTAAATAGGTAGGTAATATGTTTGTAGTTGTTGTGTGATGAGCAAATGCCCTATTTGTATGTTTATGCTTAGAATTTGTGAATTTGAACTATTGTGATTGTATGAAAAATGTATGATGATTCATTATCATGCCATGCCATGAAAGACGAATGGCTTTTTGTATGATGAATTATGACCATGTTATACCTTGAAAAAGGTTATGACATTTT
>JANKOD010000009.1:13004577-13015371 GCA_026284645.1 Erythroxylum acuminatum | reverse complement strand
CTATCTTGCTAGGAAGGAAACACGATAACTACCAGAAGAGATAAAAGATAATTGCTATCCTAAGTTAAAAGATAATAGTAGACCAATGCTATCCTTAATCCGTAGATGAGATAAGAATATTACGCCTTGAATAAGTCTGACCTGTGAGGAGTCTGTAACAGTGAGCTTTGATTTGAGAAACCCTTCGATTATCAGAGATATCTGTGTTACACATGTCATCTAAAAAGGAGAGCAAAAAAGTATACCTGGAATCTAGGTTCATCCGCCAACAATCTTGTTGCTACTTCAATCTCCCCCAAGGCTTCAACCTTCAATTAGAACAAGGAATTCAGCACCATATCTCAAATTTTGAAACAAATATGTTCATTGCGATACAAGATCCACGCCACATAACTTTGGCCAATGCAGGCTTGCAAATAAACCTTACTAAACTTAATTTAAATTAACCAAAATATTATGTAATTGTAGAAAAGGAATCACCATCTCTAACTTGGACTTCAACTTTTGTGGAGTATCGATGACAAACTCGCCTGCCATAACACATTCATTATTAGTTGAGATCCTTTCCAGAACTGAAGATGCAAAATTAGGGATGGAGATAGTAAGCAACTCACGCATCTTTTTAAATCCAAAGTCATGGGGAATAACCGTGTAAAATTCCCTGTAACAGATAACACCGACCAAAAATTAAAATTTCCCAAACTTCTCCTAAGCAGCATTGCACTATCTTTAAGCTCAACGAACAGGGAAAATAGTAAAATATACCAGATCATATAACTATCCTTACCCACTTAATTGCTCAAGTTTCACTCTATTTGTTGTGCCAATTACCTCAGAAATCTTCTTTAAGACTTCATAGCCCTAGATACAAAGGTGTTCATTTGTGACTTAATGCAAATACCAACAGACAGAAAGCACACACATCATAAGCAGCATGATTGAAACACTCACCTTAGATATTGTTGACTTGCTTAGTTTCCCAAGTGGCAATTTATTTGCATTATAACCTATGCATGATGTATTACTGAAATAAGAAATTGTATAAATAAAAGAATATCTTAAGAAAGTGAATATATCAGAAAAAGAAAAGACCATGCGACAGAAGTACTTCAAAGATTTAACCAACACATTATGTATCAGCCACGATTTGACCCCCACGTGGAATAATATAACCAACCTATTTCCATCATTTGCTGCTTCATCATGCTAACATTGCATATAAGAGATATGAATCTTGCAACACGTGGATCAAGTTTTGTTTCCCGAGGTTGAATTGCCAAATTAGAGTTTCTCTTTTCTTCAACCTAATAAAACAATTGTCTTAGAAGCGTTTAATGGCAGTGTTGAAATCAAAATGGTAGCACATAAGACCAAACAACTGCACAGACAACCTCAGCAAGTTGGACAACTGTTTTGATATATCAAGTTTCATTCTTAATAAACATCAACAAGAAATATTGCTATTAAGCAGGAATTCTTTTTATTTCCTACATAACTACTTTACCTAAAAAGATATTTTCTTAAAGGAAAACAATGATGGTATATTTAAAAAAGCTACCTTGATGCAAGAAAATGCCCACAACACTGGGGTCTAAAGAGACGTGTTAAGCGAGAAGACAACTTACTGCTGTTTCTTTTTCACTGTAGTCCATTTCCAACCAGGCATAGCACTTTGGGTAACATTTGAACTCCTTTCGATCAGACCAGTAGTTCTTTGTTTTGGCATAGAACTTCTGCTCAAACTCACAAATTGCGGTATCTCTTGTGTAGGGTCCAAATAATTTATCTTGACCTTTTACACCTACCCTACCCCATCTATTGTACACCATATATCTGCCACCATCATCAGATTCTGCAAACAAGGTTCAATTAAATACTTGATGAACAATACCGATATCAACTGTCTATATGACATCATTACATATGGCTTTTAACATTATGCAATATCTCGGTATGTCAAGCACCAAGATCACACCAGAACTTTTTTTCCCCCAGTTACCTTGATCGTAAACTGTTAATATAAGCATAATCAAAAGAATTCTTGTTTTATGTGGAATAAATCACAATCTTCATATGCATTCTCACACTTAAGAATTGATGCAATTATTGTCTCACCTAGAAGTTGAATTACATAAAACTTGTTATTGTTATCCCCAACATTTGTTTGATTCAACATCGCGTCGTAGATATCATCACCCTGCGTACTAGAAAATAAATTTTAGCATAGAATGATAAGAGCAACTCAACAAACTGCTTATTCAATAAGTGTTTTTTTCTAGTCTAAATTATGCACATTCTACAAAATGCAAGACTTGCCAGTTGCAAAACATGATATTCTGTCTTTATCTGATCAGGAAGGTATTGATCCAGCACCACAGAGCCCTTTTTGGTGGCAGTCACAATTTTCTCCTCTTTAACCTCCTTCTCCTCTTCTTTATCTGGAACACAGTCACAAACCCACTTTAAGTCCAACCCATTGACTTGTTTAATCCACGTGAGAATTCGGTACACTACCTTGAACAGCAATAAGATGGTGATCGTTGTCTCGTGCATCACAGCAAAGCCTCTCCAGTAGTTCTTTCTTAGAGCCAGCAGTAGAAACTCCTCGAAGCTTTGCTTCTTCGCGCAATTGTTTAACATTGAAGCCCGTGTACTTCTCAACGGCCTTAATTTTCTCCGGTCGATCGGAGTTCCCATCCTGGGGGTCCCTTACTCGTTTCCGGTCACTGTCAACATCGAGTGCGCTCGCCGGCCGTTTCTTCTCTTCCTCCATAGCCGACTCGAGCCGACGGACCAGTGAGGGCTTGGTTCCGGTGGTGTTGAGTCCTCGCTTGGCGAGTTCTGCTCGAAGCTCGTCAACTTTGAGGCATATCGCCATTTTCTAGTGTTAGTAGAAGGAAAGAACGGGGAGGAGAGGAGGGATTTTTAAAGAGAGAGTGCGAGGTAGGAAAGGCAAGAGTTTTTCAAACGTTGTCGTTCGAAGGCCTTGAGCTTCGCGAGTAAATAGTACACACAGGAAGCTTGCCTCGGAAGAAGTCAACTCTATGGTCATTGCTAAGGGTCAAAGTCAGATGCCAGTTTTGACTTTCATTAGGTTACGTCCGAAGCCATCGCTTTAAATAAGATATATTATTTGAAGTTTTATTATTAGATTTTTCCAATTTTTAAATAGACACGAGAAGTTAAATTGGTATCAATCAAATCATTCCAAAATTAGTTAAAAATTAAATTAAAATTAAAATTAAAAAAATCTATAGTTATTAAAGATTAATTGAATTTTATTTATAAAAATAAATTAATTGATTTTTAACAATAAATATTATTAAAATAAATCAAATCAAAAAATTAAAAATTAAACCGTATAATCAATCAATTCAAGATTTTTACGATAAAACCAGCCAAACTGATTCAGTTTTTTAATCACTTAATTTTTTAATTGTTTTTATAAGAAATTAATTATACAATTATTATTTAATAATTAAATTATTATTAGTAAATAAAAATTTATTAATTAAATTATTATTAGTAAATAAAAATTTATTATTAAAAGGGTGACACGACTCAAGTATGTCTATTTAAAAATTTATTATTAAAAAGGTGACACAACTCAATTATGTCTATTTCGTATTGTTAAGTAGCTAAGGTTATATTTGGTTACATATAAAGTTTTTAATATAATGAAATGGAATGGAATGAAATGAAATTATTTATAATGAAACATAACGTAAATAGATATAATATTAAAAATTATTGTTTAAAAAGAATGGAATAATTTATAATATAATATAGTAAAATAATATTTAGACAAAGGATTTATAATATAATATAATATAAAATTGTTTATTATTTTACGTTCCATCCTAAATCCCTTAAATAGGAGGCTTTTATTTTTACTATTTAAAATAAAATGGGATATAATATGAAACCTTATTCTTTTATCTCATTTCATTCCATTATAAAATCTTCTCCCAAGCGATATTATAAAACCCTTAACTAAACATATCCTAATTGAGCATAATTGCTGATCATAGGGACGGTTTTTAATTGAAAAATTGGGCAAAGGGTCCAATAATGTTTTTAACTGAAAACTAGCAATTTCAGAAGTGAGAAATAGGCGGTAGAAAAGAGCAACTGTGGCCATACTTACTGGTACAAGAAAACTTCTACACCGCTGCCACGGCAAGGAGGAATTAGAATTACAAGATAAGTCTTCAACAAATAGCAAACAAAAGACAAGAAGCACCTGCGTCTATTTCTTGGCATATGTAATCAACATTTGATTTTGCTGTATCTTGAATCCCTGAAGTCCATGCATTGCAACCGTGGATTGCATCTCATCTCCATACTCTACAAACGCAATACCAGGCTTTGCTTCCACCATCCTCACCTCCTTGAAACCGGGGTACTGCTGGAAAAGCATTTGCAGCATCATTGGAGTTGTCTCATTTGGAAGATTTTGAATAAATAGTATGTTATTGGGCGGAGCTGGAGCCTCGGGGACCATGGATTTTGCACCACCTGGATAGGGTATTTGCGATAGCTGCACCAATTTAAGGAGAGAAAAGGAGTCATTCTATCAAGAATCAACAGCTCCGCTTGCAAACCAAGTAAATTGAACAGGAGTTACTATCCACCCATCGACTCCTACAGTGTTTCCTCAAGGGGGCTGCCTCTTTATTCAGTAACAATACCTTCATCAAGCTTCACAGTTCAAGTACACAGATTTGTACCCCATTCTCTCATTGTTTCTGACCGACAAAATTTTAACATTTTGATAAAGCAATCCAGTAAGTAGTCACGTCAACGTGGAACCTCCCCTAATTACTTTTCATCCCCGAAGGAAAGTGGACATTCATTGGTCAAGTGAACTAGCTGTTATTCTCTGCAACTTCAGGTTTCATCTAGCTCAAATCTAACAAATTTATGAGTTCTTTACATCTGATCAGCTACTACCTACTTCTAAACAGGTGAACAGATGAACTATAATTATCAAATCAGTTTACTGCAAATGGAGATTGCATATATATACAATAACTCATCCACCTGGATCCTAAACAAAGTATATTATAAGTCCAGAAAACCACAGTTATAAAAAAGCAAAAATAAGCTTACTGGTGGCGTTGAACCATAGGCACCAGCATAGGCAGGATTAAGACCCATTCCTGCTTGATTAGCATCATGCTGCTCCTTCTTCTTTTTCCCTGCAATATAAAGAAAGATACACATCACTCGGGAGAATAAATCCAGCACACTCAATCCATAATGATATGACAAAAACATTTCATCAATATTATTCCTTTTTACTGCAGAAACAATAGACAAAACTACATTTGAGGGTCACATTACATGGAATTGGAATAGCTAGAGCATATACTACAGCCTACCCCTACCAAGCAAAATGCTACATAGTGATGAAACTTACAGGTCCATGTACAATCCTTTCCATATTTAGTTAAAATGCCAAAATGGCACAGTAAGAATCAACATGAAAATCTAATTTGGAGACAGTTTGGTGCACTACAAACTGCTAAATAACACAGTAAATATCAACACGAAAATCTAACTGGAGACAATTTGGTGCAGTAATGCTTACATCTACGTACAATGTGATAGCAGCAACTTTCTCCAACACACAAACACATAAGAAGAGAAGTACAGTGGTCATACCTTTTTCCTCATGCCTCTTTCTCTTCTCTCGAGGAACAAAAGTACCATCAGCTTTTGCTATGACATCTGATTTAGTTTTTGCGAATTGTATCCTCTGTGCAAATCACAACATGTTCAATCGACTCCAACCCACACTTCATAGCTTATATTCACAATCTTTTTGAAAAGAGGAATAGCCTACCATGGGTTTATCATAGAAAGGGAAAGATTGCATTTGCCTCATAGCGTTAGTAGCGGATTGAACGTCCTCAAAAACAACCCAAGCTTGGCCTTTGTGCTTCAGGGTCTTGAATGCTAGTATTTCCACAATCTTCCCGAACTGTGAAAACACCGCGTTGAGCGATTTCTTCAATTCTGCTTAAAAATTAAACACTTTCGAGTAAATATGAAACTGAACTGAAAGAAGAAAGAGAAGGAGAGACAGAGGAAGCAATTACCGTCGATCTTGATTTTCTCGTTAAGGTTGTTGATGTAAATAGTCATGTTGGGAGTGATTTCCGTCCCCGAATTCATGTTATTAGTCTCCTCCATTTTTGCTTCTTCTTCCTGGCGCCAGCAACCACCAACAATTACAATTTTTTGTCAGAAAGGACTGGCGAAACTAGCTGGTGCTGAACCGCACTACAATGCAGAGACGGAGCTAAAAGGGTCAGAGAGGAAGTTTAGGCTTGAAACCTCAAACTGATTAAAACCCTAACAAAGCCCAGAGAGGGAAGAAGAAAGGCAGACACATTGAGCCTAGTGGAGTCGGTACTATGAAGATTTAGGCTCTTTGTCAAATTGAAAGGCCTCATTTTGGAGCCCTCGAGCTTCTATCAAGTTTGTCATCATTGTCAAGTTTATTCATCCAGGCCCAAAATTGTGTAAGAATTTATTTACATTTTAGGAAAAATCTTCATTATTTTATGAACAAATACTTAAGAGTAACTTGTATATTTAAATTTTTTGGAATTTATTTAAATATAAAATAAAATAAATTTTAAAAGTAAGTAAATAATATATAACTAGCATGCTTTTGTCTTATATTTTGAAAAGTGTCAAGTCTCTTATCCTATTTTGACACTTTAGGTGATCATATACGACTTTATAGCTCGTGAGAATGATGAGCAAGTAAAGACAAGACAGAAAAATCTCTTTTGGAGAGATATATGGCCACGTAGAGTGCTACATAGCTATATCTTGACTTATACAGTTGTGTGGATCAACCGTGTAAATCTTTATAAACGTGTGAATATCAAAGACATACAAGGTTGTGTATACGCCCATGTGAAAATACACGATTGTGTGTGGAGACCGAATAATTATTTGTAACCGTATACAATTGCGAGTGAAGCGGTGCTGAAGATATAAGGTCACTTACACGTAGGGATGGCAATGGGTAGGATTCGGTTCGGGTATTACTCTACCTAATCCATATCCATTTTTTTGACTCAACTCATATCCATATCCATATCCATCGGTTTTTACGATTTACTATTCATATCCAAATCCATTGGATTGTTCGGGTTTTTGAATATTCATCGAGTTGTATAGCACATAAAAATATAACTTCTAAATATAAAATATAAAGAGAAGATTTATGCGAACGCTCTAAATCAAAATCACTTTAATAATAATAAGTCAAAATTTTGATTTGTATGTCTTAAAAAATCATAAAATTGGAATAATGAAAATCATAATGTCTAGTGCAAAGACAACATAAATTTTTCACAATCAAGAACTAGAACAAAGACTGAAATATCCAAAGCTTCAAATTGTCTTTGCATGAACTCCACAACATTTAAAACTCTATCTCCATATCATTTGTAATATTATCATCCTATAAGAAAATAAAATATGATGAAAAATGTGAGGACTGAAGAGTAAAGTGGAGATTTTAAAGTTGTTTATTCTCAGAAAATATTAATATTTTATTATATTTAACCATAAATATTCAAGAAAAAAATAGAAAAATGGAGTTAACAAAAAACGGGAAGGGTATGGGTATCCATCAGTTCGGGTTATCACTAGACCCATATCCACATCCATTTTTCAACATTCATTTAAAATCTATTTTTTAGCCTCCATATCCATTTTTTGGGTCGGGTAGTGCGGATATTAATCGGGTTGAAAACCCACCGCCATCCCTACTTGAAGCGTAAGTGGATGAAAGTATGCTTTTCATATATATTTCTTCCTCCTTTTCCTCGTATATATATACACTTGAGGTTTAGGTTTTGCTAAAGTAAATTTACAATGATTATGGGCTAAATAAGGGCACAAAATAAGTATATATAATCTGAATCCTAATCACTATAATCATGGAGTAATCTTCTCCAACTTTTATTCTTTTGGTTGTAACACTACTTACACGACCATGTAAGTGACTGTGTGTGATGTAGAAAAACTTTTTTAGTAATATAAAAGAGAAAAAGATGTAGGTTTTATAGCGAGTGCAACCACAACGTTTAAAAGTGATGAAAAATAGAGAGAGGAGAATAGTGTTGTATTATCATCCTTGTTTGATTAATTTTGGGATTGATTTGAGTGATTGTTAATTATGATATCAATTTTGGTTTTAATGCTAAAACTTTGTGAGATAACTTATTGTTGTGGGGTAAAAGATCAACTTTTCTTTGTAAATCCTTATGGACTTTAGTGAATTTGCTTGTCAATTTGACTCGTGGTTTTTTCATCTACATTGAAAGGTTTTTCACGTAAATCTTAGTGTATCTTTCATTTTTGACTTTTTTATTCTCATATATGATTTGTTTTTACAAGTTGAAGAGTTCTTTCCTGTCATTGATATTTGATTGATCATTAAGTGCCTATTTGGTCCTATTTTTTCTTTGGTTTTTTGTTGTTATTTTTATAAAAAAAAAACAACTCATTATAACGTGTTTGGTTGAGTATTGTTACCAGTTTTTGTCTTAAAAATAAGAAAACCTACACAACTTTACGAAAACAAAAAAATAACGTTTTCATGTGTTTTAAAACATCTTTTTTCAGAAAAACAACTTCACATATGTTCTACCGTCTTTAGTGTTTTAAACGACTCCTACATCTTTAATGTCTTTTGTGCTCTAATTTCTCCATTTGAGGTATATCATTTTCCTATTTCAAATGCTTCTTTGTTTGTTCCCACATTTGTTGCTATTGCTTTTGGGTTCTTTTTGTTCCTTGCCATCAAAGATTTCTTAGTAATTAGAAGTTAACGAAAAAACCTACCACCTTCACCACCTCCTCTTTCGATACTTGGTCATCTCTATCTCCTAAAACAACCATTTCACTGAAGCATTAAAAAATCAGCATAATTGAAAATAAATGTGTTACTATAGCATAATTGAAAATAAACTATTAGTCCAACTTCTTTATCCTTTAGTTATGCATTTCTATTTTCTTGTGCTTACCTGCGATAAGTTCGTTTGTTCCTCTTTTCCCTCACTTCTTTTTCGTGTTTTGTTCCCCAGTTATGTAGCTTCCATTATTTTTCTACCATAGTTAGCTTTGCGTTTGTTATCTTGAGTTGATTTAGTTGGATATTTTGTTATGAATGCCTTTCTCAAGCCCTTTTACTAATTTACTATTTTTCCTTTTAAGAGAAAAAATTTAAATTTTCTAACAAAATAATTTCCTTCTTCAATGGTTTCTTACCTCTTTCTTGTGTTCAACATTTGATTCGATTTGGTGGAATCTTTAATAGCCTAGTGAAAAAAGCTTATACTTCTCTCTAATATTATTTCACTAGCATGTTCTCTTGTTTTGCCAATCCACCAGTTCCTTGGTTTTAAGAACGCATATGATCAATTATTAAGGGCTTATTAAATTTAAATGTGTTTTAACAACATATGATCTATCACTCAGTAGTGGACATGAGGACATGAGGTAATGAATGCATATCTAGTGCTTCATATGCATGTTGGGTATGATTTAACATAGGACTTACATAAGTATATACGCGTGAGTACTGCATATGCATGATAAGTATTACAGAGAGTGATGCCTTAATCTCTTACAATGAACAACATGGTCATTCTAAGTTTTTTCCCTTTTTAATGTACAATTAAGTAAAATAGCTTGCTTTTGTCTTTACAGATAAGGTAGAGCCTGTACGCATCCCAATTGTCTGTTGTTGCCTGCTGTTTCCAGTATGTTACTGTTTTTTCTGGTGTCCTAGTTTTTGCGCTATCATGAGACTTACATTAGTTATTGCCTAGCAAGTTTATTATCGGATTTATTTGCACTTTTGTGAAGAATACAAATCTCTAATTTCAACTAAATAAGTTTTTATTTTTTAATTAAAAATTATAAAAAATATAACAGAAAAATGAAGGATCGCAATACGCAACGGAAATTAAATCGCAATCATATACGATCTATTGCATTTAAGAATCATACTTATAATCAGAACAGGTAAACGATAAATACCTGAAATTTGTGAGAATAAACTGATACGGAACTTCAAAAAAACGAAGCCTCTATGTACTCCACACTAAAAAATATGTCCCACGTTCAACACTTGATATGGCTATGGTTAATTTAAAGAACCTTTCTTCAATAGTCTATTTTCTCTTATCTTTGATTTTATTCTCGTAAACAATAACGAAAACAAAATCAATGTTTTTCTCTTCACTGTTTTCTAAAAAAACACACTCTTCTGTACACTGTTTTCTTATCCTCGTTCTCTATCCAAAAACAAAGGAAACTGAAAGCATATATGGGAGTTACAATTCTCTGCGTAAGTTTCTTTCTATATATCTTGCTTCACTGTTTTTCACATAATAATAATACAAAAACAACGTAACCACTCATTTATCTCATTAACGTTTCTTTGTTTTAGAACTTGTAACGACCACAACGTTTCATTCATTTTTAATTAATAATTATTATCATTCATAAATGACATAAAATAAAAACTATTTTATTTTATTCATTTATTTTATTTTAATAATTATTAAAATGAAATAAAATAAAACTATTTTATTTTATTCATTTATTTTATACAAGAGAATTTCCGATATTAATTATATTTTCTGTGCTAGCAAAAAATATAATAATATGCCATATAGACTATTTAATAAATTATCTCATAATAAATTAAATAATCATAAACGGGAATATTACACTCGTAAGTGTGTGACCACATAG
>JANKOD010000009.1:12979178-12999520 GCA_026284645.1 Erythroxylum acuminatum | reverse complement strand
TCGCTGAGAACAGAGAAAAAAATAGGGTTGAAATCCCATACCTGTATCATGGCAAAATAGTACCTTATATATGGAATAGATGCTAGGTTTAGATCTTTACGTAAGTCTTTACGTTTGCATGGGAGACTAACACCTGCGAATGGGCCTTGGACATGTGGACCTGGGCCTGAGCCTAACACAACCGACCTAACCAAAAGGGTATATAAGAGAGTTGTAAATAGTATATTTGTGTGGGTATACTATATTTAGATATTTACAATGAACTTGTTATATCGCCAGGATTCCACCGAGTGTTTGTCATTCCAAGTACTTTTGTAGTGCATATAAATTTAGAATCTTGATTGTTTTACCAAAATTTGAGTGCCTGTAAACGTTTTTTTGCAAGTGTGAGTCTCAACCCTTCCAAAGGACAACCGCGACATTTGTAGTCAACAAAGGGCCGTGTTTATTGTTAGGGGGTTTGTCTTTCGGGGATTGGAAACTGAGATAATGAATAGTTTAGTGCAAGGGTAGGATAAGGATAAGGATGTTGGCTCATTCCCACTGTAAAATATCTGATGCTCTTTCATCGTTTCCACGGGTTTACGTATCTTAATGTGGAAATTGAGAAAAGCAAAAGACAATTGATTGTCCTATTCCCTTATGTTAAGCAATGTTTTTTTTTTAAATTCTGTTTTAGTCCATCTCATTTACATATTTATGTAAATATAAGTTAGTCAAAAATAGCAAATTAAATCACTTGCGTCATTTGTACTGTTTTAATTTTATTTTAAACAATCCCATCCACACATTTATACTAATATAAGATAGTCAAAAGTAGCAAATAAAATCACTTATGTCACTTATACTATTTTAACCTTATTTTATATAAATATATGGATAGAATATACTGAAATAAAGTTAAAAACTTAAAATAGCATAACTAACACGGTGATCACGTCCCCTCGAATGTAGAGCACCGAGATTTGGTTCATAACAGACAAATGCACCATGACCTAAGTCCAAAAGAGAGAGAGTGGCAGCACCACCAGCACACGAGTTGCTGCTTGGTGGGATTTTCAATTCAATGGGTTGGAGAAAACAAAATACAATTTGAAGTTGCTGTTTTCAATTTCAGCTTTACGCAGTATTTGATTAGTGTCTTTAATAGACATAGACGGGATAGGACGGAACATGATAGGAGGTAACAGAACAAAAATTAAAGACAGTGACATGTTTGATTGCGGTTGACAGAACAGAGATTTTTATCTTCGTCCTGAGTACAAAATTTTTTTAGTTTAAGTAAAATTGTGGGTTTTAATTATTTTTATATATGTAGTAATTTAAAATTTGAGGTTAACATTTTATTTTTTATAAAAATTTATTCGATTTGAGTAAAGATTAATCTAAATATAAGTGACTTAAAAATATCTTTTCGTAATTAAGATCCTTGCGAAATACCTTATGATTAAGAAAAACAAAAAAGCTGTCACCGAAGACATTGTGTCCAATTTTTAATTACTGATATAGGAGGCTGTTGATTACACTCTTGGAATATCTTATTAATAGGAACAAAAGAAACAGGAAAGAGATAGCCAACAGCTGGGCAAATTTTAGCCGTTCATCTAAAATTAAAGATCATACCCAACTTGACCCACTTGCTAGGTATGATAACTTTCTACTGTTCTAAGTTGGCAGCAGAAGCCATTGAACCTTGACTTTACTGGGACTTGCCTAGACCTTTCGGCTTAATGGTCTGATGACTTGGTCCAACAACATTCAATGAACACGAAGAAAAGGCAAACCGCCGCCTCTTTGGGCCAAAGAATGGTCGCCAACTGGTCGGATGACGCGAAATCCGCCTTCCTTTTGTTCTCTTGCCTTCTAGAGATCATCTTGGGTTGCCTACAGTTCACACGTTTTAAATTATCATGGAATCTCATACTTTATTCATCGTCCGATCCCCCTTGACTCTTCCATCACCATTGATAACGTGTGACAACTGGAAATCTCAAGGATGTTGACCCCACCATTTGAAAGTTCTCAAGTCATCGGTCTGATTAATCACGATCAACAGCCAGGTGGCGATCAGAGAGAGGGCCGCTACGTTAACCTAAAAGAGACCAAGTCGTTAACTGCCAATTTCCACGCCTATATAAAGCCCTGGGCATAGCCTTCCGAAAGCACATCAACTTACAAGGAGGCTTCCAAAGGCAGAGCGAGCGCGAGAGAGAGAGAGTGCCCAGAAACGGAAGAGGTTTGGTCGTCTGTAGTCGGATTTCATTTTCTACAGGGGCAAACCTTCCAAGTTGTTTGACGCTCTCTCTTTTCTCGGGGAAAGACCACATATCGTGATAAAAATGGCTCGCTCTTTCTCAAACGCAAAGCTTCTTTCTGGAATGATCACCAGGGCAATCAACGGACGCGGATTCGCTGCTTCCGCTGCTCCGTCACAAGGAGCGGCGTCCGCCGGAGGAGCTGCTACTAGAAACACCGCGATGTTGAAGAAAAAAGGAGAAGAGACCACGAAGGTGTCGTGGGTTCCGGATCCTCGTACCGGATGCTACCGGCCCGAGAATGTTGCCGAGGAGATTGACGCAGCCGAATTACGAGCCATGCTATTGAAGAAACACTAGACGAAAACATATATCGGTTACGTCGAAGAAGTTTGATTCAATACATGTACGACCTCTGCAACTAAGAAGATCGGAATGGGTTGCTCAATATGTACGGGGTCGCACGGGCCTTTCGCTAATCCAAATATTTACACATCTTGATGATTGTTGTAGCTCCTCTTGTCTTGAATAAAAGTTAGATTAATCTTTTGTATCATTTTTAATTGGAAGACCTTAAAAAAGCACCATTCCATATTTGTTCATCTCATCATCTTCAAGCAAATTATTGTACCAGGTTTTTCAACAAAGTGTAAAAGGATTTCATTCCCAGATCCCACTGTACGTCCGCTTTATCAGAGCCTGTCACTGCGTTATTATTATTAGGCACACAATCAACAAAGAGGATGCAATATTGAACCTATCACAGTGGCCACAAGACGGTGTCTAGATACACGATTTGTCGTTTTTGGGCCTAATAAAACAGGGGAAGTCCAATTATAGGACGTACACGTATAGATTATCTGAAGGAGACATGAACAGATGAACTTCCATGAGAAATCAAATATCTAGAAATGTGACTTATTTCGGTGAGTCATCAAAACCAAACCACAGTAAATAATTAGGTGGATTAGAAAGTTTTGTCTTACTCTAGATATTATATAGACGTGTGATGCATATGTACAAAAGAGTAATGGGAGTATTAAGAACCTTGACGCCAAAACTTTAGAGTTGTTTATGATTTTTAGTTCCCTCTTTATTTTTTTTTAAATAAAAAAACTTGGTTTAGTTATTAATTTTATTATAATTATGTTTTTGTTAGATAAAATTTAAAATTCATCTTAATCTCTTATATAATATTTATTAATAAAATTAATATTCATTTTAAATATATTTTAATTACTAAATCAAATTTAATTTGAAATTTATATATTTTGAAAATATTTTTAAATTTACATGTATCCATTAATAATTATTAAATTTAATTTATTTAGTTTAATTACAAAATTAGAATTAAATTATTCATAATTATTATTTACAATTAATTTAATTAATTAAATATAATATTAAATTAAATTATTCATAAGATATTTAAAATTAATATATTAAATAATATATATTTAGCTAATAGTAAATTAAAAACAAAAAACAAAAGATATTTTTATAATTTTCATAAATTTTTGAAAACAGAAAAAATTAAAACTAAAAACAGAAACCAAAAATTCAGATTTACATTTTTTTTAAGTAAATTTGAAAATAAAAGTAAAAATAGAATCAAACAACTTTAGTTTTTCGAATTAGTTAAAACGTAGCCTGGTTTGATTTGCCATCTAAAACGCATGCATACATGGAAAGAGAGCAGAAATTAGATTGAATGGGACTGACTCCTGTTTAACACCTAAAACGAAACGCAGACCACCTAGTGAACAAGGCTGCTATCTGCTTTTCCATGTTAAACCCAATGGCAGTACAGATAGCTGCTGTGCAACTGACAAACAATTACACGCTGCAGGATTGGAAGGAACTGCTAAACAGAAAGCCCCTTTATTACGGTAAAACATGTTTCTCCACCTCATGGTTTAGCTATTTCAGGAGACAGCTTCTTAGAGGTTTCTCCAGAAATCAACATAGTTAGCTATATCAGAAGACAGCTTCATAGAAGGATCTATCTTCTTACTTTCTTTTCCCCCCATTCCAATACTCTTTTGGAAGCAAGTCTCATATGCCTACTATCCACCCTAAGACAAATATCAAAAAACTGAATTGCAAGTATTTAGGCTTGAATTCCATTCAGCTGGCTGCAATCATCTATATTCCAATCTCACACTCAGATGGAGAGGAAAACAAACCCAGGAAATGTCTTCCCTCTAATCCAGTTTCACTCAGGTGACCTGAAAGTTATAAATGAGGAATCTAATTGATGATCCTCACCACAACAAACTGGCTCTATTGACGCTAGTTTTATGGCATTTGAGTTAGTAATGACACCACAAAAGTAATAAGATATTATCTTAGACCCAATACGACTTATTATTAACCTATAGAACAAGAACAAATATAGCTGAACCAACATGCACAAATGTTTTAGACAAGTGCACTAAAAAAAAAAAGGATTAGGAAATTATACAACATCCGTTCAAGATAAAAATCGCATTAACGAGACATGCACTTCTTTAGCTATTCAATACCAGTTTTAATCAGTATTCCATGAATGTGCACCTGATGCAACTAATAAAACTCACAGCTTATTTGCAAAGCCTATTTCCATTAATTTAAATGAAACACACAGGTTGTTGCTATGTCTCAGAGGATCTCCATTTCTCTATGCAAATATTGGTTAAACTTTTAAGTGGTTTCCACCTACTATGCTTTTCTTTATGAAAAATTTGCGATAGATAATTTGTGAATTTATTGACATAAAAGACAGTATACAAATAGAGTTCTAGATACGCAGCACCGTATAACTAAGCCATAAGTAGAATATAGATACAGAACATATGCCTCAACAAGTGGTATTAGAAAATCAAACAGTAGCATAAAACTTCACCAATGTTCGAAGTGGTTTCTTACTGATATCTGGAGTTACTTTGTGGAGCTGAAGAGATCCTGTAACTTTTCAGACAATGATGGTTCAGTCCCCAGTTTGTTTATGTCCTCTTCAAATGCCTAGTAAAATGAGTTGACATCCATTTCTACTGCTGTGCAGTCAGAATCTAGCTCTTGCTTTTAGCAATTTTTTTGCAACAAAGATCCTAATGGGTATTCAAAGCTTAATCCAGCAACGACATTAGTTGTAAAGAGTCCAGCAGTACAGATAAATTAGGCATGCTGTTATAACAGCTACGTCTGACTGTAATCAAGTGATCAAAACAATCAGATTTTGCATTTTAAATTGCATAGGAAATTCGTTTTAAGCCCATTTTTGTATTCTGCACAATTACCTGCAGAACATACCACAACACACACACACACACACAAAAAAATTGATCTGATTTCTAGCTATTCCATGCTCAATCACAGAGTCATTTTCAAATCAAACACCCACCAGAATTCTAGTTCAAGAACAAGGATTGCTAAAGAACCAAGAATTATGATTAATTCATATCCACCAAACCAAACACAGCTCCGTAAATGTTCACAATATTTTTCACTAGACAACTAGATCCAGTTCAACCCTTCCCAATTTAATGCAATACATTCATCCCACCATCGCTGTATTCATATTTTCGACACAAATCATCTCTTTATCCGACAATAGATTCCACAACAAGTACAACATTGAAAGGGCCTTAAAAGAACCCCAATAATGAATAGAATGATAGAATCCCTATGCAGAAGAAACAAGAGGATTGGTTATAAGACTGCTTACTTTCCTTCCATTATCACAATCCAATCCACAACCGCACTGAGGACAAACGTAGAAGTTATCTATCGGAAAATTCGCCGACGCAATCCCTACAGAGAACTGAAGCTCATCTCCGTCTCTAACAACCTCCACAATATTCAACCAAAAAAACAGAACCTTCACGCTCACTCCACTCAATTCACTAAGCCTGTTGTCGCTTACAACTCCGGTAATAGTGGGTTTGTACTTCAACTGATAACCACCTTCCAGTGAGAAACTGCACGAACCGTTCAAATAGACGTGAAATTTTCCGGTTTTAGCATCGAGATCGTAACCAATCACTCCCTTCGGGAGAACGCCGATGGGAAAGTTGTAGCCGGCGAGAATCTCGTAGGCAGTTAGTGCGTCGCCGTTGGGAGATGAAGTAGCGAGCGGTGATAGGAGGATGAGGAGGATGGGAAAAATCGCAGAGATAGACATCGGCGTGAGTGAGTGAGTGACTGTTGCTACGAACAAGGGGGTTCAGATCCTCAGGGAACAGAGGATTTCATGCGCGAACGGGGACGTGAAATAAAGAAAGAAAAACCCTAAAGCAAACGACAGCGTTCAGACAAACTTGACGTCGCTCACGCTGCCACGACGACGTTCTTTGAGCACGTTGACTGACAGAGAGTGTTGTAAAAGCACGTGTCGATGAAGGGTGAAGGTAATTTCGTGATCGTGGTCAGTCCAAACGATTTCTTAAATTTTTAAAAAATTAACTTTTATTTTTATTTTTAAATTTAAATTTAATAAAAATATGTTTTTTCTATTTTTTTATTTATGTGTTTTTAGTTTTAGTCCTTTTTAAAAATTATAAAAATCATAAAAAATGAACAGTACATTGATAAGCACTCAACAACAGTAATTAAGAATTACAGTAATTAATAACATACAATGACAGTGAATTGCAAAATGTGACTCAGGAAGAAGACGAGTGACCATTAAGCTTAATCTTCTCCAGTTCATCACTGTTGCAGTCGAAGCCACACCCACAAGTGGGACATTCGTCAAAATTACTCACAGGAAAATTGGCACTGGCAATTCCAACAGAGAATTCGAGCTCATCATCGTCCCGAGTCACCTGAACAATGTTAAGCCAAAAGAATAACACCTTCACTTGAACGCCGCTCAAGCTCGAGAGCTTGTCTGTGGTTATAACACCAGTGACAGTGGTCTTGTATTTGAGCTCGTAGGAATCGATCTTGAAAGTGCAAGTGCTGTTGAGGTAAACAGAGAACTTACCTGTGGAAGTATCCAGTTCGTAGTCTGTTATTCCCTTGGGGAGGATACCGATGGGGAAGTCGTATTCTTCAAGAACTTCGTAAACTGTTTTTGTCTCATGCCCAGAGATTGTTTGGAATGAGAGAGTCAGGAAGAGGAAGATTGCACAAAGAAAGGCCATTGAGCAGATGGGTGTCCAGTGCATACTGGCTAGGAAACGCTATTTAACAGTCTTATGCTTACTTTTCCTTCCAAGTCCATGCCTGGGAATGGTAGGTCTGACAAGTCGCCGCAATTCCATGTGATCTGGAGATTGAAGTAAACAACATTAAACAAATGTAAGCGAATGTGGATGGACTAACTAAAGCCAATATAATGATGACATATGCTGGACTGGATGCTCATCTAAGTCTGGTAGCTATTTCCCTTGTAATTTCTCCTGCTACAGAAGGGCACCTTGTTTTTTGTGCTTCCTTGGTTGCTTTTAGCGAGCCGAGACTCGAGAGGCCTTTCATTTCCACCCATAACTATTTCAGTCAATAAACTCAGAAAAGCCTTCCACAGCGATAGGGCTTGTCAGGACGGGCCCTTGTTAGAACCTAATAATTACAGGTTAATTTATAATATACGAGTCTTCCACTTTAAACAATACAAAGTCTAAAAAGAGTTGTGCTTCTTTTAATATTTAAAGAAATTTATTTAGGCAGCAAACTTGAATCTTAATTTAGTAAAAAAGGTTTAATCCATTATTATATTTATGAAAAAAAAATTTGGGAGATAAAATATTAGTGCCAACATCATTCCTATTTAGGTAAAAAGTGCATCTCATTTATTTGCTTTGAGTTTTACATTTTTTTTTCAGTTTTTTAAATCTAAAGACAATTTGAAATTTGATTATAAATATGATAAAATTTTAAATTTAGGTTGAATTTTCTATTTTCGAATTGAAACTCAAATTAAATTTTGAGTATGATTTATTTTTCTATTATTTCCTATTTCAACTACAGTTTATCTAGATAAATTAAAATATAACAACCTAATAAAAATTAAAATGACGAGATTCATATTTACGAGAAGGTTAACAATTTGAGTAATTATAAATATGTATTAAATGCATCTAATTTAAAAAAATTTAAGAGTAAATGAGCAACTAATCTTTCTATTGCATATTTATGATTCTAAAAATTAGAATAATCTTGACAATAAAATAAGAAATATTTTAATTAAAAAAAGGCCTATACGAAAATTGAATCCTATGTTTTAATTAGACAATATATATTTGCATATTGTTGAAACTCTTCTTTTCATGACACATGTGAAACATCCGATTAACAAGTCAATGTGCAACTTAAGGCATAAAATAAAAGATAAGCTACAATTTGCCCGGTCAAATCCTTTGCCCCATTTAGCCAATTCTAACCTTGCATGCTGAGGTTACTAATAGCATAGGTTGAAGTTGGCTGAATGAAACAGGGGATCTTAAGCCCAATCTGCCACAATCAAGATCCTCTGTCTAGTTTTTATGGTGTCTTATTGTGTCCAGTGAATCTCAGCCATTCATTTATGCGGGTTTCATATCACTGGACACAATAAGACACCGTAAAATTGGACAGAAGAATTGAACTCAATCTGCCAAGGGATCTCTGATAACAATAAAGTAGCATAACTAATTGTTGTAGCTTTAAAAGAGTGAATGCAACGAGTTGATGTGCCTATATGGGAATGACGAAAAGGCAATACGCAAAAGTTACATCAGCTGATACAATCACAAGACAAGACAAACATTGTTTTTTTTTTTTGGGGCCAATAAGACAAACATTGTAAGTGAACACAAGAATCAAGATGTAAAAAGAGGTAAGCAAAAGAACAAGGGTTACGTAAAGCTCTCTACCAAATCAACTTACATCCTTGAGTCTTTTAATTAAAGCATCCAGTGATTTTTTCTTTGGGTTTTGCTTGGCTCCCCTGCTACCAAAAGTCCCAAAAAGACGATCGGTAGAATCTTTTAGCTTCTCTGATATTGTCACCACTTTCTTATAATCCAAAGCATTGTAACTCCTCTCCCTGATCACAGGATTCAAGAAATTTTCTGGATGATTGCTCAAAAGCAAATTAGTCAATTGCCTAGCTTCAACGAGAGCTCCTTTCAACTGACTTACTTCCCCTTCAGAAAACAAGGGAGATTGATTATCTGCAAAAGATTCCAGCAAACGAATATCTACGTCAATCCCCATGACAGCATTAACATTAAACCTCTTCACCGAGTCCGAAAGTAAAGCTCCTACAATTTTCTCTGATACGTGAGAAAGAACATCTTGTAAAACCTTTTTAAGGACCTCAGTTGGCAAAATCTGTTGAGCAGTAGAAACCAAAGTTTCCAGATATATTATAACTTCATTCACGTATTCATTACCACTCTGTACATGCTCGTCAGCCATCCAATTCACATTCTCAATTAATGTCATGAAGCCATCAACCTTCTGTTTGAGCAAACCAGATAACATCTCTTCAGCTGCATCACGGGCATTGGTTAATGGAAACTGCCTCCTACCCCTCTCCACTGTTCGCAAGGGTACACCTGAAAGCTGAGCAGCATGACGAAAGAAGAAATCACAAGCTCGCTCCATTACAGCCATATTTGCTGCGACCTGCATAGCCTGTGAAACCCCGTGGACTGAAGTATTAATAATCTTCAGCAAAGCTCCATCTAAAACCTCACTTAAAAGCCTATCCAAATATTTCTTAACAACATCAAAGAATTCAAGTTGCCCACCATATGACATATAACTAACAGAATCCTCAATAAAAGATCGCACAATTCGACAGCAGTCAGGCACCGTGGAAGAAAATGGCGCAACATAAGGAAAAGCTGGTACAATATCAGATATTTGTAACTGAAAAGAAAGAACATTCATCGAATACTCGTATTCTTTCTTCATCAACATCTGCTCAAACTTATCAGCAGCGAGCGCCTCTGCAGTTTGCTTACGACAATCAGAGAGTAGTAGCTCATGGTATTTATCCCTATGCTTGCTTAAAACATCTAACAAAGCATCCACAGGGTACCCGTATCTACGTAGTGTAACCCCAAGCAAGCTCACATAGTCCTTTATCAGTAAAAGATGATTTGCTGTTTGCATTCTAGAAAACTGATCTTCTAACACTGAACACATCTTACTTACTGCAGTCTCCCACAAATTCTCCACTTCTAATCTCGAAATTAAACCCCCTCCAGTCCTCAAAATTCGATCTTCCACTATAAAAAATCCAGCAATTTGTGCAAAAAATGTTTGATGAGATTCAAGAAACGGAGTCATAGACGAGACCTGAAAGTCAGATGTTAACTGAAGCTTTCTGTTCTCGAAATAATACCGCTTAAACCGATCTTCAAGTCCTAGTGTTTGGTGTACATGGTAAGCTCTATACAAGGGAGTTAAATCAAATCCTAACAATCCACTACCGCCGTTAGCATAATCGTCCTTACCGTCATCTACGATCCCGCCATCAAATCCATCCTCATCGTCTTCCTCTTGCAACGCGTAGACGCAGTCTCGCAAACTCAGTCGGCTCTGTTCTTCGGCTTGTCTCTGTTTGACTCTAAGATCCTCTTCTCGTTGCCTCGCAGCCGAGGCTTGACCGATCGCGACTTGACCTAAATTACGACTCACGACTCGGATCTCCACAAGCCAATCCCCAAACTCCTTGCTCACTTTCCTCTCTATATAAGATCGAATCTCCGGAATCTTCTTCTCTAACATCTTCTTCAATGTAGACGATGGCGTTTTATCCAAGAAGTCTCTTTCGATAGCGTCCGCGCACTTCAAAGCCATGTAGAAGTTTCCACTGGAAAAATGGCCGTTCGCTCTGGAACAAAGCTCTACGAGTTTAATACAGGTGGCGACTTGGGAAAGCGCCAAGTGAACGTTCTGAGATACGGTTTGTGCTTCAAGATAGGCGTCGAGTGAGGCCAGGAGAGGTCCAGCAACGGACTGGAGCTTCGAGTTGGACTCCGAGAGAGCGGATTTGAGAGAATCGACGTCGGATAGAAGAGATCGAAGGTCGTCGACGGCGAGAATGAAGTCCTGATAGTGAGCTTTGCAGACTTCTTCGATTTCGGACTCTTTGGAGCGAGCGAAATGGCGGAGGTTGTGGAGGAGCGTCTCAGGGCGACCGCCAGCGAAGGCCTTGCGGATAAATGGTCCAAGGTCTTCGCCATCGCAGATGGTGGTCGAGAGGAGGAGCTGCTCTTGCTTTTCGGCGGAGTTATCAAGCTCTCCGTTGACCGGAGCCACTTTCCGTCGAACCTTCGTTGAATGCATTGTTTGGTCTGTCCAAACCGTAACGGAACGATGAAGAAAGGCAGGAAGTGGTTAATTTGGACAGATAGATGAAGAAAGTTTAACCAACTTGACAGGCGCCGCAAATAAGGAGGGTATTTTTGTAATTTCCGCCTAACCAATGGGTGGTAACCTGACTACTGCGGTGAGTCGACGGTGAGGTGACCTGTCTGGATTTTCCCTTGAAGTTTATAGCACAAAACTTTAGGATATATCCCTTTAATTATTCTAATATAATAAATTATATGCTCTACCTAAACCCTATTAAAATATAATTATTCCAGGATAATAAATTATATGCTCTACCTAAAACCTTCAAGAAGTAAAGGCTTTAGGTAGAGTATATAATTTTTTATTCAACCAAATAATTAGATCGGAATTAAAAATAAATAGACCTTTAGATATGCAAATGTTGATAAGGATTCCATTTTTTTTATAAAGAGGGCAATATTTCCACAGCCAAATCATTTTGAAAATACATGATTTAGTCCATACTTTCAAAACTGGACCGAAAGTTAAAACGATAAAATAAAAAATTTAAGGTTTAATTGATGTTAGACTCTCGTAAAGCTTATTAAAGATCTAATAAATTGAAGAATTTGAAAAAAATAATTTTTATTTATTAAAAATTTTAAAGTTTAACTGAAAAAAGAAATTGTTAAATAAAAATTAATCAGTTTATTTTGATTAATTGATTAGTTGACAAAAATTGATTGATAAATTAATATATTGATCGATTTTTTACAACAAAAAATATTAAACTAAATTTAAAACTGAACCGAAAAGTTAGTTGGTTTAAAATTTTTACTATTTAACTGATGAAATCGATTTGATTATTAAAACATTCAATTTTGTTAATACTTAATATATTAGTTGAGTGAATTGATTGGTTTAACAATTTTTGAAAGAGAAAATAAAATAATGTTATTTCCAGGTCATTTATTTTTCTTTCTTAATTAAAATACTTTAATAAATATGAATTATTTTAAATTATTTATAATATTAGTCTTCTTCGAGGGATTTAAATATAAATGGCATGAAAAGATGTTGCAAGTTCTTTAATGCCTTACTAACTTAACGGTAATTTATGTTATTAGTAAATAGTAATACAGCCTGGGATAAAAAGAGAGTCCTTTTTATCCATTTTAATTAATTAAACACAGAAACGACACAGGTCCATTCTGTCAATAGAAGTTGAACCAACTCCACCGGTGTACAGTGCACTGCCCCCACGGACACGTCATCCTCACTCACAGTAGCACATACACATATACCCATGAAGCGACGAGACTTTTTTTCGATCTGCCTTCGGGTCATTTTCCAACAAGATCAAATGAACATTGGACTTTTATGAACAATTATATGCGGGTCCAAGCCCAATCTCGCTTACGATGTCTTAAAACCCTAGCGAGTATCCTTCTTCACCAAACGGAATTTTGTCTCTCTGCAATCAGCAGCCAATATGGTGAACTTCTTCTCTATTCTCCCAAAACCCTTACTCTTACCTTAACTATATCTTTCTATATATGATTTTTTTTGTTTTGGTGTCTAAGTTGTTTAACTTGGTGATTTCAGGGTATTGATTTGAAAGCCGGAGGCAAGAGCAAGAAGACCAAACGGACTGCCCCTAAATCTAATGATATTTACCTCAAGCTCCTTGTCAAGGTCTCTAGTTCTCGATTTTTTTAATGTACTGTGCTTGGATTGGATATTTCTTAGGTATTGAATGGCTTGGATCTGTTGACAGTTGTACCGGTTTTTGGTGAGGAGGACGGGAAGTAGGTTCAATGCGGTGATTCTGAAAAGGCTCTTTATGAGCAAGGTCAACAAGGCTCCTCTTTCACTCTCCCGCTTGGTTCGTTTCATGAAGGGCAAGGTTTGTTTCTATCTGTTGTTTCATGTTTTTGTCATTTCTCAAAGATGGTGTGTTTTATTGCCTGGTTCCGGTTTCTGTGTGATTTTTAGGATTGTTAAAGCAATATGTTCATTGATGGGATTGATACTTTTCAGGAGGATAAGATTGCGGTGCTTGTTGGAACTGTGACCGATGACATTAGGGTATATGAGGTCCCTGCTTTGAAGGTTACTGCCCTGAGGTTCACTGAGACTGCTAGGGCTAGGATTGAGAAGGCTGGTGGAGAATGCTTGACCTTTGATCAACTTGCTCTTCGGGCTCCACTTGGGCAGAACACGGTATGACCTTTGATAAGAACTTTAATCCCAATTTTCTTTTCATGTACTTTATAACCTATCAGGTTTCTTCCTTTGTCTTTGCATCATTCTGTTTAATGTAATAGAATACAAAATTGCCTTTTGCGGTTGTTGGGTTACTTAAGTTTTTTACCTTATGCTTTTATACTAAGTCCTATTGATCACTAGTTAGTAGTGAGTAATTGTGCCAAATTTTGTGGTTGGAGGCTAGATACTAATGGAACTCTTATCCATTTTTGTTTTTGGAATCCATAAGCAATTGTTAAGACCGCAGTGTGTTCAATCCAAATTTCTGTGGAATTCATAAGCATTCATTGTCTACCATGTGTGAGATTTTGTGCTTCGTTGTCAATAGTATATATGAATATGTACAAACTCACACATGTTTTCTATCAGTAATTGGCCTTCATTCAGGATGTTTTCTATCTTTGAGGATATGGTTCTTGCAGGTTCACTTAAAAAAAAAGGTTCTTGCAGGTGATATTTTGTAATTTTGATACGATCTCTTCCTTTGTACCTTTTAGCCGCGTTCAAATTCTTAAAGACAATGGGATATGGAAGAAGGAATGATATAAGGATGTGCATGAATGCACGTATCATTAATTTATCAAATGCTATGATCTGGGTCTTTTTACGCATTTGGCTATCTTTAATGCCACTTTGAATCGGTTAGCCTTGGGATAATGATCGGAACTTTTGTGATCCAACGTTGCAGGTTCTTCTGAGAGGTCCCAAGAATGCTCGCGAGGCTGTTAAACACTTTGGACCAGCTCCTGGTGTACCACACAGCCACACTAAACCTTACGTGCGATCAAAGGGAAGGAAATTTGAGAGGGCTAGGGGGAGAAGAAATAGCCGTGGCTTCAAAGTTTGAGTTCTTAACTTGTCTGAGAGATAAAGATTAGCCTATTAAAAGCAATCAGATTCACCTATTTATCTCAACATGCAATTGGTTTCACTTAGAATTTTCAGCTCTGTATGGTCTTGGTGTGTAACTTTTGCAGTTTTGTTCAACATTTCAATTTAAACGAACGATTTAGGGGATCACCTGAGAATCAATATTATTAAGCTTGGATACGCGTTTCTTGTTTTTTCAGGCTGTGACTCATTAGCTACTTATGTATGTCCAACTCCATCTTCTGTTTCAATTTATTACTCCTTCCCCAGGAAGTGCCAATGCCATGAGCTCAAAGCTTTGTAGTCTCCTCATTTATATGCGGAAATCGGTATATACAATTAAAAGAAGCTAAACATGCAAGGAAGCAGGATCGTAACCGATCACTGACATTATGTTCCACTTGAATAAGCTCAAAACATCACACTAGTAGGTTTCCATTATCCACCAATTGTCAAAAAAGCTGATGAACTGTAAAGTGTAAACTTAGAAACTAATATATAAAATATTCCAGGGATAGCAGTGACATAAATAAGAGGCCTGCTCAAAGTTGAGAAAGTAATGTAGACACTTATTTTCTGCTAAATATAACAAATATTAGATCTACGCTACCAAATGCCAAAACCTAGAGATGGATACTAAGGAGCTGGTCAATGGTAGAAAGAAGTCAAACTGCAGTTTAAAACTTCTTAATGAAGTCGTATATATGCGTGCTGACCTCATCTGGCTTTTCTTGTTGCAGAAAGTGAGCCACTCCTGCCATTACAACAACTTCTTGTAAATATGGCACAACTTTTCTAAAGCCCCCATTGTGTATGTATTCCTTAACTCCCGGGGTGTTGTAGGTTATGTCCAAATCCCCAACCAAGAACTTAACTGGTACTGTGATCTGTAATCCATCCCAGGGTGTCAACAGCTCCCAGCTTCTGCAACAAACAAAAATTTGTCACTTCAATGCCTCCACAATTAGATAGGAAATTCTGATCCATCCTCCATCTACGTGAAGCTATAAGTTGCTATTGCAATCTTCTGACTTACAGGTTCATGCATCGATAGTAGTTCAACCCTCCAGTGAAGCCCTTCTGGTCATATTTGCTAGCATAGTAGTCGATATCTGCATCTGACAGCCAAGAAGGCATATCTCTAATGACGGGCAAACCTCTGAATCCAATTTCTTTAGCTATACATGGTGGTTTTGGATTGCGAGATGTAAGAAATCTTCTAATTATTGCACTTGTTTCCATTTGAGCGAAGTCTTCTTCGATTTCTCCAGGTTCCTGCCAAACAATTTGGTTTTTGTTCTCTGCTTTTTAAGTCAACAAACTAAGAACAATGAACTATACGCAGAGCACTATCAAAAGAAAACAAAATCCAACATCAGATTGGCCATCTAAAGTACCGTCAGTCAATGATAGCAACAAGATCATAATCCAGGTCAATGCATCTTGAAGTTTAAATCATTGGCAGAGATTATATCAAAAAGAGAAAGTACCTATGACACGAGTTATAAGACTCTTATTGATCTACAAAAAACAAGGAAATCCCACAACAATAAATCCCGAAAGGGCCGAAACTGAAGTATGAAAAACCACCGAAAAGGCCAAAAGGTCATGTAATTATATACCTGAAACCTGCAAATATAGTAATCATCGCCGAACAATTCCCGGTATTTATCAACAGGCCTCTTCACAGGGTTTCTAGGAAACAACGCGATGCTCATGTTAACCAAGGCCTTGACTCTGTCAGGCCTAAACAAGCAAAAATTCCAAGCGATCATCGCGCCCCAGTCATGACCCACCAAGAACACTTGCCCAATACCCAAAGAGTCAAGCAACCCCACAAGGTCGCCAACGACATGGAACACCGTGTACTCGGAAACAGAAGCCGGCGCGTCGGTATCACCGAAGCCGCGAAGGTCAGGAGCTATGCAGCGATAGCCGACAGCAGACAGGTGAAGAAGCTGGTGTCGCCAGGTGTACCAGAGATCGGGAAATCCGTGTAAGAAGAGGATTACTGGAGAAGAGTTCGAGCCGGTTGACGCTACGTGCATCTTAATGCCGTTGGTGGTCACCGTTGAGTGGTTAATCTTCTCCATATCCCCCAAATTCTACAGTTGCCCTCTGCTGTGGAGATTGAGGTTTGGATTGAACTCCAATTCTGACACAACCATGTAAAGAGTTTAACATTCGCAGCCACAGAGGTCGACTTTTCGCACTACACGACGAATGACACAAGAAAGTGGGCGACTTTAGAGTAATTTTATGTGATTTAAATTATAGTATTAGAAATTTAGAATTTAAAATATAAAATAACGTAATTTTTTGTTATCGGACTTAGGTTTATGTCGCTTAGGATCAAACCTACAAGATAACTTTTTTAAATATGAATTTGTTGTTTTGATTAGAATAATTAAGCCTGAGCCAGACTTATAAATCGACTTATTGAAAGTAACTTAATGTAGACTTATAAATTAAAAATTGTCATTCAGCCAATAAATGTTTTATAAGATATAATTTATAGTGATAAATGCATATATTTTCTAAATATTATGAATTGAAATTCTTAACATTGTAGTTAAATGTCAGAAGTTTAACGACTTAGAATATATGCAAAGCGATTTTCCAAATCCATTTATGTAATTTGTGAAAATGTATTCAATGCCAAGTTTGTACTTCCCGTTAAATAAGTATATAATACTATTGAGTTCTAATTGTGAATTACATCTTATATTACAGATGTGCCTAAATAAGAACACAATTACGAAGTAATACAACTTAGAACATTGTTTGTAACCCACTTCTAAGAAGAAAGCCAATATCATAAGTAATTAAAGAAAAAAAAGAATTGATGAGTTCATTTTCTATTCTGAATACCAGGCAATCACACAACAGGATGAGAAAACCTTATTCTTTATTGCAACATATTTCATCACTACAACATTCAGTGAAACATGTAAGCAAACATGATGGAAGAGTAGAACATATGGAAGTCATAGATTAGAACTTCTTAATGAAGTCATATATGTGTTGGTTGATTTCCTCTGCCTTTTCTCTTGGATTAGGCGGTGAGCAACTACTTCCATCACCACTTCTTTAAGCCGTGGGACATGTTTTTTCATTCCACTGTTATTTATATGTTCCTTAGTACTGAGGATATGCTAAGTGACATGATAGGTGACATCCAGGTCGCCGGTGATGAATGTAACATCCCATCACCGATGGAAATGATAGAATAGTAATTTAGAAAGGTTTATGAGAGCTTAGAATCGCCTTGATATGTTCATGCATACACATACCCGTGAATAGTGCATTTTGCACATGAAAATAACTATACATGCATTCATGACATTTTCTGGTATATTTGTTAATAAATGTGATTGTTATGAAAAATGTGATTTGTGTGCTTGAAAATTGTGTTGGAGAGGGTCATTGAGGTTTGTGAATTTTAGAAATTTTTTTCTGAAAATTTCGGGGAAATTTCTGGACTAGGAAAAATGTCAAGTGGCAGACTGATTGTTTACCGGTAGTAGAATGACTGTCCAATGGCACTGAAAAATTAGATACCTGATGTTAAACTTTATTAATTTGAGCCATTGAAATTTGAGGGGAATTGGAGTAGAAATTGGAATTTGTATTGGAAAGAAACTAAGTAAGGACTTTAGAGTGTGACATATGGCAAGTGACACTTGTCACTTGCCTAGCATGCCACCATGATTGTAGTGTTTTAATAAAAACCCACCTTTTTGGTTTATTCTTTCTCGATGCTTCTCTTCTTCAAAAGGTTATTGGTGAATTAAATTAGATTTCTCCATCATTCTCGTAGCTTTCTTCTTCCTTGGTTCTTTTGGAATTTTGCTCATCTTTTCTACCTTCTTTCACCTTGCTTTCTCTTCCTTTGGTTCACTAAAAATTCTAACCTAAACCTCACCCCCTCAAGATGATGATGATGATGATCGTGTATGGTGGAGGGAGTTAGAGAGTTTGTGAGATTTTGAAGCTTAGAAGATTTGGAAGCTTGATTAGGTAAGAAATATGTTATATATGATGGATTTGTAGTTAAATGCATTATTTGTGATGGTATTTGAACTTAATTTCATGGAAATTGTGTTTTGATTGTATGGGTATGAATCCTTGTTTGATTGATGATGAATGAGGTTGAATGTGGTGTAGGTAAATTAGAGTTGTTTTGGATTGAATATAAGGATGTTAGATGAGTGTATAAAAAGGAACATGATTGAGTACATGTTGCTGCCATTTTGTGGACTCTTGTTCAAGTGGAGGTTTTGTTTTGGTTAGGTTAATATATGGAGTGAATTGAGTGGTGATTGGTGTAGAAATGGTGTGGAAGAGGTAGGAGAAAGGTTAGGATGATAATCTGGAAAATAAATTTTTAAAAATTTAATTATCTGTACAGCCACCTGTTATGGTTAGCGTTGAACAATGCCAACAAATACACATTTCTCATATAAGAAAATGAACATATCATATCGTAGAATTCAAGACACGTATGAAACATTAATGACATAAACACAATCCTAATAATGTTTCATTTAGGGTCTGTCGAATACCATAATCTCCATTATGTATCTGTGTGATTAAACCGATAACTTCTTATCGAATGGTTTGTAGAACATCACTATCATTTAATCCACACACTAATCTTTTAAGGGTCAATTAATATTCTATGTTAATTACCAATATTGGCGACATTTCAAAATAATCATTATTTTCCATTGCAGAACTCTACAATCCAAGTCCTCAACTTGAACAATCCATAAATAATAAAAACTCATGGAACAAAATGATATAAACCATTCAATTCATGAATATAATTGTTAGAATATAACTATCTAATGATTGACTTCTAGGTCATACTACTAACAATTTACATTATCAAAAAGGAAAATAAGGTTAATATAATGCTATAAAGGGTCAACGGTATGCTTTTAGGAAGGTAAACAACCTATTTCCATGTATACATGCTTGTATGCTTATTAAAAGGGTTTTTTGGTTAGTTATAGGCTTGTAACATATGTAAATGTTTGGCACTTAAAAGGCAAGCATAAAGGAAATTGCTATCGACTATTGGTCTAGATGCAAATAATAATATATTTTCAATCATGTAGATTGTAGTTAAAAATAAGAATCACGTCTCAGTGTAAATAATTTATTGAATGTTTACAATAGGACATATGACCCTATAAGGATCATAATATTTTTGGTACACCAGAGAGGAGAACTAAGCTTAACGACGAGGAAAAGCAATCCCGTGTGCATCCGTGCGCAAAAGAGTAGCAAGTGCAGAGGAAGGGCTATGCCACACATTTCTGATCTAAAAAAGGTAAAATTATGTTATTGAGTTTTCATTTCTTTTGATTACATTCATTTACAGGCATTCACCATGTGCAATAACATTTCACCATGGTTCTTTGGAATAGGGTTTAAAAAATGTCTTCAATATTGAGATAATTGGCGTCAAGAATAGATATTATATTAGTCATATCTGGGACAACCTTCAAATCAAATTCAAGCAGCACAAGTTTTTTTTTTGAGAATTTAAAAAATTAATTAATAAGTGTCCCAGCAGTGGAGAGGTAACTCTACTACAAGCTACTCAAAGTGGTAGTGTTTAGCCTTTACAAAAACCAGAAACACGGTGTCGTCGAAGACACTTTCAACAATACAAACAAATCGGTAACA
>JANKOD010000009.1:12904665-12917377 GCA_026284645.1 Erythroxylum acuminatum | reverse complement strand
TATTTTTCAAATAGCTTTCGTCTGCTTTTGCTTCTTGCGTCTGCTTTTCAAATAGCTTTCGTCTGCCTTTTGTTCATCATCAAAATTATTAATCGTAAAGTCATTTTGACTTAACACGAAGGTGGCTCCGATTTTCGTTTACAAATTGGAGATGAGACGACGTCATCTCAACAGGTGGGGGAGGGGAAATTAATTACGTGGACCTGGCCTTTCCCGACGTTTATTTCTCAAAAACGACGTTTTTTTATTTTGGAACATCTTTCTACCAAAACGACGTCAAACACTCCGTTTATCCCCGACATCTTGATACAACATCGCAGAATCTGCCATCTTTTCTTGACGTTTTTCCAAACGTGGTGAAAGCCTCAGACCATTCGCGTCGTCTACTTTAATAACGACGTTAAAAGTGTGGTTTTGTTATAGTGTTTTAGCTCTATTCAAGCTCAAGAATCATCATCCTTCAATTTAGCTTGATTTCACACATGTAGTGACTCTTGTCGTCACCCTAATAAAAGCATCTTGAAATATTTTCTTACTTGTACTTGTAATTGATCCTATTAATAAATCAAAAAATTAAAAGCAACTTGGTTCCTTTCAACTAATAATAGACGAACATGAATTTTTAGACATTCTTAAAACCCAAATAGACTTGGCTCAAATATATTTATCCAAGTTTGATCATAACTAAGTTCAAGTCTGAACCTTCAAAATTATTCTAGATTACCCAAATAGACTTGGCTCAAATCTATTTATCCAAGTTTGATCATAACTAAATTCAAGTTTGAACCTACAAAATTATTCTTGGTAAAGCTCAATTCCTTCCGTTTAAATTCATAAAAAGTAGAACGAGACGTGAAGAAAATTTGACATCTTAATAGTTATAATTTTAATTTTAAAGTACCTATGCCATTTGTACAAGGTGCATGGCGATGATAGTTCCATCCTTTAGATACTCCTGACAGGTTCTTAGCGAGTATTACTCAGTTTCTGGAAGAACACTCCTGATTGGAATTTAACAATCGGATGGTGCTTAATTTAATCATGTGATGGGTTAAATGGTGCTTCCAAAGGATATTCCTGGTATTTAGGTTATTGGCCCAAAGTTGATTGTTCAGGCGGGCGTTTGGAATATAGTAGTTAAGCTGCTTAGCAGGATTTGTAAACTAGAGATTCGTCACCACACTACAGAAAGATATTCACGAGAAGGATGTGCTCGTAAGTTTTGATCTATGCTAATTGTTAGGTGATGTTAGTTAATTTCGCCAGGTATGTCCAGATAATATATATCACCGAGGCTTCTGCTATACTCAATTCACGTTATTATTAGCTTACTGGGGCTTATGGTCTTAGATTAGAGCAGACTATTCATGGAGTCCCATATGCAGAATGGGTCAAGACTACATAGAAACGAAAGAACACGTCATAGTCATTTGAGAGCAACCCATTTGAGAACGCCAAAATATAATTAAACCGCATTGTCTTACAAGTGAAGAAATCAAAGACACGCTACTTGATTCAGCCTGGTCCACTAGGACCAGTACCTCTTCAGGCCTAAACACAACAAAGTTCATTTGCGACCACCCATCAAGACGACAAGTAGATATTAATGTTCTATATAACCCCTTGTCCAAAAGTCCAATTCAAACATTCCTCACTCTCTCTTCTTATTTTTCTCTGCATTTAGAATTTCCCAGTTTCGACTATGTATAATCCCATTCCATGGTTTAGAAGTAGAAATGAACTTAGAATTTGTTTTTTGCCAATGTCAATGCTCTTCTTGGCTTCACTTATTCCCTTAGCTTCAACTCTCAAAACAACCTCAGAAACACCACATTTACACGTTCACAAGCACCTCCAAATTGCACATTCCACTTGCCAAGGCACATTATATCGCGAACTATGCGTCTCTACCCTTCGATCTCTCCCAGATCTCAACAATATGTCCGTAACCGAGTTCATCTCCGCAACCTTAAACCGCACATTGCGTGAAACCAGAGCCTCGTCCTCCAGCATCACTGGCATTAGAAGCAAAGGATCTGAAAGTCTAGGCCAACTTGAGAAAGTAGCTCTAAAAGACTGTCTCGACTTGTTGGACAGCACCATCGCTGAGCTCAAGTCGGCTCTCTCAGATCTCTCCCATAAAAAATCAGTGTTAAAGCATTACAAGCACTTGCAGACTCTGCTAAGTGCTGCCATGACCAACCAATACACTTGTCTAGATGGGTTCGCTTACAGTAAAGGAAACGTGAGAGACATTATCGGGAACAGCTTTTTAAATATTTCTCGTCACATTAGCAACTCTCTAGTCATGCTCAAGAAAATCCCTGGTGTTAACATATCAAAGTATGAAGCTTCCCCCGAGTACCATAACATGAAACAAGAGTTCCCAACTTGGTTGTCATCGAAAGATCGAAAGCTTTTGAAAGATCCAGCAAATGCAACTCAATACAATCTAATAGTGGCAAAGGATGGTACAGGGAACTTCACCAGCATTAGCGAAGCAGTGGCAGCTGCTCCAAACTCAAGCGCCACCAGGTTACTAACTAATGCACTTCACAAGTATTTGCTAGTCATTGAATATAATCATTTATCAAAAAAAAATGCAGGTTTGTGATATATATAAAATCTGGATCTTACTTTGAGAACGTGGAGGTTGAGACGAAGAAGACAATGATAATGTTTGTTGGAGACGGGATTGGGAAGACGATAGTGAAAGCAAGTAGAAACGTCGTCGAAGGTTGGACTACTTTCCGGTCTGCAACAGTCGGTGAGTTGATGTTCCGACCATGTAACTGGATGTCTTTATGTTTACTAATTTAACAACTGTTTACGTCGATTAATGTTACGTTGTTTGAAATGGGTTTCGTCGCGACTGACACTTTCGAAGAGCAATAGCATTCAATTAGAGTTCAGATATTCAGTTCAATATTATGGTGTCTTATTGTGTTCAATAAATCTCAGCTATTTATTTATGTAAGTTTCGCATGAGCCCCGCGTGAGTCCCGCAAAATAAATGACTGAAATTTTATGAGATAGAATAAGACAGAATAAAATTGGACAGAGGATCTGAATTCTCAATCGGGACGTGAGAGTGAGGAGAAATAGCTTTGTTGGCCTTCCAATTTAAAACGTATAATTATAAATATAATATCTTTAGTTTCAACCTAAAATATGTTTTTACATACTTATTAGGAGTTTTCAATCATGATCATATCTAGCACAAATGCAATATAAATTTAACAAGAGGTTTAAATAAGTTTTAATATTTATAATTTTGGATAATTTATTTTAAAATTAACATTTCATAGTAATTAAATTAAAATTTTAAAGACAAATAACTATTCTACAAAACATATGAATAATTATTAAATTTAAATATTAAGCTAATTAATATGATGTTTCTTAGAATTATGAGTAGCAATTTAAAATTTGTTTAGTTAAAATAATATATAGTTCCAAGTGAATTCCTAATATTTTTTAATTAGTGAGGTGTTATTATTTAATTATCTAATTTAATTAATATTAATAGTTTAATTAATTTATTAAATATATTAAAGATGGAATGATATTTTTTCTCTTAAAATTATTTAATTAACACTTTCACCTGTAATTTTATATGATGTAGACCGTGGATTGGGTTATGAAACACAAGATTTTAAACATCCTCTTTAATCATAAACATTTGGCTTGTGATAAGTTTAGTGAGATACGATCTAATAATTGGATTTAAGGTAACTCCCTCACAATATAACTCTTGACTGTGCTCACTGAAATCTTGTACATGTCCATTCGTTAACAACAATGCAAAACCTTCTTCCGATTGTCTTTACCTGAAACTATATATCGCTGTCAATCCAACCTAGTCAGTGCAAGCACACATTCCTTAGCTTCCATCATGGTATCAAATTATCACTTCAAGAAAACATATTAAGTACAAAGCTACTAAACCAGTTTATTATCTAAAGTATCAGGTTAGTTGCACATGCCTTTTATCCTAGGTTTGAATATTACAGTTCATTCTAAACTTAAGTATCAGGGTGGAATTCCCCCAACTTTGATCGACCACCCTTAGTATCTCTCTACTGGAAGTGTTTCAAGGACTTCTGTTTGGAGTGAGCAGATGGAGGCTATCAGATTTGGCCCGTTTGAGTTCGGTTGATTTGGATAACACTGGAAGTGTTTTTGTTTCTATTTTTGATTTCATTGGAAAGCATATATAGCACGTTTTATTTAGTCTTTCGGGAGTTTCCTTGTTGTCAACTTCATTTTCTTCTGATTTGCCTAAGCACTTGCAGCTGTGGTAGGAAACGGGTTCATAGCCAAGGGAATAACATTTGAGAACGGGGCAGGTCCTAGTAAACACCAAGCCGTGGCCTTAAGAAGCGGCTCTGATCTCTCGGCATTCTACAAATGCAGCTTTGTAGGTTACCAAGACACTCTTTACGCCCATTCCTTTCGACAATTTTATCGTGAATGCGACATTTACGGCACAATCGATTTCATCTTCGGTAATGCAGCTGCAGTCTTCCAGAACTGCAGTTTATATGCTCGCAAACCTAACCAGAACCAAAGGAATATATTCACCGCCCAAGGTAGAGATGACCCTAACCAGAACACCGGAATATCGATCCTAAACTCTAAAGTCGCAGCGGCCTCCGACTTAATTCCGGTTCAATCCTCTTTCCGCACGTATCTAGGTCGACCATGGAAGGAGTACTCCAGAACCGTTTTTATTCAGTGCAATATTGGCGATCTCATAAATCCTGTTGGATGGTTGGAATGGAATGGCTCGTTCGCTTTGAGTACCCTTTACTATGGAGAGTATGAGAACACAGGCCCTGGTTCTAATACTAGTGCTCGAGTGACGTGGCCTGGTTTCAGGGTCATTAATAGTTTAGCTGAGGCTAGTCTGTTCTCTGTTGGGACATTTATTCAGGGGAAGGAGTGGCTGAATGCTACTGGTATTCCATACTCTCCGAACCTGAGTTGATATCTATTTTTTCTTATAAATTTTCCTCTGCAATTTGATCGAATAACGAGTTTTAGTAGTAATTATGTAATCAATTAATGGATATTTAGGTAAGAATATCTCCAACATATTGTGCTAGAACAGTAGTTTCCTGTTTTCCTTTTTGTCTTCAAAGTCTCTCAAGATTCGAACCTGACGAAGTGGAAGAGGTACAATGGGATTTTCTTTCAATCCTTATGACGTCCATGGACGGAGGTTTAGAATTTTGGATCAGGGAAAGAGCAATTAATCCATGTTGTGGTAGACCCCAAAGTCACGGGAATGGCCCTGGAAGTCCACATGGGTGTAAACGGACTGGTCCTAGTCTGAAAACAATGGCAAAGTTATTGTCAGGCGACGGAAATCACGGGATGTAATCCATTAATGATGAAACTCGATTCCCTGAAGCTGAAGAGGATGAGATTAGATGAGATGGGTTATAACTGAAACGCAATGATGAAACTCTACTACCACATGCATCCGGCGCAACTTGCTCTAATCAGAATAGCCTGGATGGTTCTTCATGGGCCATTAGAATTGAACCATTATTCTCACCGTTTTACTCCTGTTGCCCTGCCTCTAATTTCATATATGTCACTGTCACTGTTGCCGGTTGGTCTTCATAGTGGGACGGTGACAGCTGAAGCTCGTAATAATTTATCAACAACTCCAATCCACATTCCAAAGTTTTCTCCTTTCGGATATTGGATCGGTTGATTCTTATGCCTCATTTATTTCTATAAAATCTGTTAGAAGTCTTTATTATCATTGCTTAATTCGTCTTCCACCTTAATTAATTTCCAACATTGTATTAGCTAATACAGTCAGTCTACTTAATTAATTTCCAACTTAATACTGTATTCGAGGTCTGTTACGATATTATCAGAAATAGTCAAGTCCAGTTGATTCAATAATGCTTATTCTGAACTTAAAATGTTAGTTAAGAATTAACTAATAGTTGTCACAGGCATACAAATCCTTTGAAGGGACTGAATAGTTGATAAAACGTTTGGCCTGAGCACATAAAATTTGGATTTGGATTTTGGAAGCGGAAAACTGAAACCGAGTCGCTATTTTGAGAATTAAATACGAGTGCTTGTGCTTGAGCTGATTGGGGCCCTCTTTACCTGGTGGCTCAGACTGATATTCCTGAAAGTCTTTTATACGCTACTATTCATGATTTGCAGGAGGGCAATGGTCAATGGAATTGGCGTGGTTTTCAACATTATCTCCCTGCTCCCGTCTGCTTGACTATTGCGTCCGTCTTTATCCATGCGGGTGAGGAGGATCGGTTGAGCTGGGGTCACACTTCGACTGGGCGGTTTACCGTTGCGTCTGCTTATGATCTGCTCGAGCATCTCCCTGCTGACGTTTTCCATAGTCACTGGGAGAACATATGGAGGTGGGCGGGACCGCAACGTATCCGCTCTTTTCTCTGGCTAGTGGCTAAACGTAAGTTGTTAACCAATCACGAACGTGTGGCCCGACATCTGACCATGGCGGCTGGGTGTCATTTCTGTGGGCAGGACGAGACGATCCTACATGTGTTAAGGGATTGTTCTCGGGTCAAAACCTTCTGGCAACTTTTTTCTGTGCCCATGGTTGGTGGGGAATTCTTTCGTCAGGAGGAAGGCCAATGGCTTTCCTTTAACCTTAACCATCAGGTGCATTTCCATCAGGCTACGTGGGCTACTATTTTTGGGGTTGGCTGTTGGTTTCTGTGGAAATGGCGGAATAGTAGCATTTTTTAGACAGGTTTTACTTGGCCTTCCAACGGGCCTAGTATCGTTATGGCTTACACGAAATGTATCATTCGTGCTAGTGAAATGGAACATAGGCTTTTTCCATCGCAGGGGCTGCCTTTGGGATCGCTAGTTGGATGGAATCCTCCTTTCGACGGTTGGGTTAAATTAAATACGGATGGAGCCGTGCATTTGGGGTCTAATCTTGCTTCTGCTGGAGGTCTTCTTCGTAACTGTCAGGGGCACTGGTGCGGTGGCTTCTTACAGCGGATTGGAGTCGGCTCACCTCTCCTGGCCGAACTCCACGGGGTGTACGCAGGGTTACTGCTGGCTTGGGATTGGGGGTATCGACGTGTGCTTCTGGAAGTGGACTCTCTCGAGGTACTCAATATTCTTTCCCCATCGTTTCATAATCTGACTGAGTATTCTCTTTTGGTGACAGGTATTCAAGAATTGCTTCGTCGTGCTTGGGACGTTCAAATGGCACACACGCCTCGAGAAGGGAACCGTTGTGCGGATCTTCTGGCATCGATAGCTTCGGTTGCAGAGCCGGGTCTTCATTTTCTCCGGGAGCCTCCCTGGAGCCTTTTGGATGATTTACACCGCGATATGCGAGGCCACCTATACACTAGATCCCTTCGTAGGGGTTTAGACTCTCAGAGCTAGTCTCCTTGTTTTTATTTCCCGTGTAAAAAAAAATAAAAATACGAGTGCTTGAAGAATGATATTGACACCTGCTGGTTTGAAATACATCTACGCAATGGCCTTTCCAAGCTAACACAGCGCGAACCCCACACACTTGTTACGTGTCGTGTTTTATGCGGTTCACAACCAATAAGCAACTGAAGTGTCAGCTTTTTAGTTGCAGTTTCAACTTCAAAAGCCTTATTCTCTCTTTTACAGAGAAGATGCACATGAAAGAGGGCGCTTGGCATGTGGGTAGATATCAGAAGAGCACATGATGGTATGAGAAAAATTAAGCCAAAGTCCAAGAAATATCCCACAGGGATAGGGTCAAATCTGGGTCTATCACATTCTGAGCAGATGTCCAATTCTCGATATCCCTTTACTAATTTTTTAAAAGACGAGTGCTTTATCCAAACTTCCATCGGCAGTTTACACAATTATGTATGAGCACGTCCAACCCAGTTTAACAGTACAAAGGTCTGCTTTTCTTCAATCTTTACCTGCTTTTTGTGCATCAACTGCTAACCGCTTGCTTTTATCAAGCACGTGCTTTGTACTCATTGATGAGCAAAAGAAGGAAATCTTCCTGCTGCTTGCTTTGGACAGACAAAGTTTAACCATGATCAAGTGGTAGTGCGAGTTATTTAGTTTTAATTTATTAAATAATGTTTTAAAATAAGCAATTTGTGTGTTATTATATATAATAAAAGAAAAAGAATTGTGCAGTGCATAAGTCTTAAATAAAGTTTCAATCACATGGAGAAATGCCCTTGATGAGAATATCATTTTCTCAGCATGTTCTCTCATTTGTTTCTGGCAGATAATACAATGGCGGTCATGCATTATAATCGGACATATACACATGGTAGTAGTCCAAAGGGTATTTAGTTTGTGGGTTGTTCTTGTAGACATTAATGTAGTTGATGTTTCTTAAGGTGAAGGGTACGTAGGAATTGGATGCTCACCTGTCAACCTAGCAACCTGCTTAAAAAAACCAAGTTATGTATATATTTAGAACTGTGTCCATGTATTGGTAGTTAGTTAGGTAGAAGGGATCTACCTGACTGACTTTGAGGTTTTGGAAAACCGAGCAATGTAATATGGATTTCTATATACAAGTTCAACATAAAAGAACATTCTCCCATAAATATGTTTCTACACCTTTGCTTCATTAAAAAAATGCAGTACATGGAGTATGAGAGGAAAGTTTCGGGAGAAAAACTAAACAACTAACAGAAGGGGGAGCTTCATGGGCTGAAATTGCTATCATCTGCATTAAGGATGAGAACACCGAAAAGTCCTTTGGCTTATTCACGTTTCTTGATTCAAGAGCACCATATCCCAAGCTCTGCACCCTGCATGGGTCTTTATTGACTCGACGAAAGTCCAAGACTTTCTACATCCACCCCATGTTTGTGTTCTCCAACTTTCTCCAACAGTAAATTTGTGGTTCAGTTCTAAACACCATATTCATGCTCGTACCCTTTTGTCTGACACTGAAACTATCATCTGCTGTGCACACTCAAATTGATGTCTACTCTTACTCTGTTACTCCACGTTTAGTTCGAAAGTAATCGGACATATTTAAACTGTTTTACTCTTTTAGCAATACTTGTCCAAAAACAACGACGGCACCGTTCACCATCAGTTGGTACGTTTCAGAAGCTGGAATCTGACCCATCACGACCTCTTCATTGTTGAAGTTTTCAAGCTTTGGGACTAGAGCAAGCATGTGACCATTCATTTGCTAATTTTGACATGAACCAAGAGTCTCAAACTCTTTAGCCAACATCGCCAAATTGGTTTTATGTACATAATCACTTTGTTTGAGATGAAAGTGAAATTACTGCCATGAGTCCATTTCGATTCAATAATTTATGCTGGAGTTAGCACAAGCTTACAAATACGTTTCGCATGGAATTGTCCTTAGACAAATCCATAGGAATACAAATGTCAAAATGTGGACAAGTATAAGCGTTCCTGTTTAAACTTTAAAGACTTAACAAGCGGTTATTAATTAAGCCTATAGGTTATTTGTTGAAGGACTAAAAACCTTATGAATTTAATTATTGCTGTGGCAGAGCAGAAGGAAAAGAGGCAACTTTCCCCTTTATAAATACAGAGAAAGGGTAGTCTCTGGGCTTGCACTGCGGCTTTGCAGTTTGGTTGCTGGGTTGCTTTTGGTTTCTTACTCTCTGGGCAGACGATGTTAGAATATTTTATGTCCCATGTAATTTATGAATTGAGTCCTTTGAAGAGCACCCAAGATAATGGTTATTGGGTATTACCGACTGGGTCTCAATTGGGTCACAGACCCTTTTCCTCTCTCTTCCACTTACCAAAGGACATGTCCCTTGGAGATGTTATATAAGTTAAAACAACTTATAGAAACATAATGATTCTAAACGAATTCTGAACCATTGAGGAATTCTCTGAAGGAAGAAGACGAGAGGAAATAAATCAATCTCTTACAATATCAACAAACAATCATGGATACTGGTACACATCATTCGATCCGATATTTGATTTACAAGTCGATCCTACAAGAAAAGTTAATTTACCAATTTAGTTTATTAATTATAATACTTTTAATTAAAAATGTTCCAACAAATCAATATAGACAATTACATCTTAATAATTTTTCTTATATGAAAAGAAATTATATCCTAAAGGAAGAAACATGATCAATACACTGACACATAATATCTTCTTTAACCAAAATTATTAATATAAAATATTTAAAATTAAGAAATTATATGAAAGAAATTATATCTTAAAGGAAGAAACATGATCAATGCACTAATACATAATATCTTCTTTAACCAAAATTATTAATATAAAACATTAAAACTTAAGAAAATAAACTTGCAGTACATTCGTGGAACTACTAAATCAACATTAAAAAGTTGGAAATTATTGTCTTTGACATAAATCATCATCTCAAAATATATATAATGCTGGAATTTTTAACGGTGAAACCAAGTTATACAAATATGAAATTTTCAGTGGACAACACCTGTTTCATCTTGTAATACTTTTAAAGTAATTCTAATTTGGTGTTAGACATCTAATTCGATCAAGACATATGTCTTTACAAAATTTAACTAATAAAACAAACTTTCAATAAACTAATGAAAAATTAAAAGAAAAAATCCAGATATGCCATAATACATGTTCATCAAAATTTTAGTATGAAATATCCATTACATAGTTCTTTTGAGTACAATACATTAAGCTATGCTATTTTTCGAGTTAAGAAGAGATTAAACATGCATAATAAAGCACATTTGAAGGGAAAATAAAAACTTAAATAGCTTGGATGAACATAAATTTGATAATTCTTCATTTATCGTGAAACAATCATTATGTTCAATTTTAAACCCATTTGCAACCAATTATCCTCACATATAAGTTTAACTTTATCAATGAGCTGAAATTAGGGGAGGAAAAAAACCAAAACCAAATCAATCGTAATAACAAACCTATGAATTTAGCTAATCTAATACATATATGCAGCATGTGGGTTTGATGTTTTTAAAAAATCAAACTAATCTAGGAATCAAAGAAATAAAACATAAGTCTAACCCAATATTTACAAACAAGCAACTTCTTAAATCTTAGTTTAGTTATACAATTTTGACATATTTGAATTATCCGAGACATTTAATAAGTTGAATGTAGAAAACCAAACAATTGGTTCTGACCTGTTCCTTTTCACTCTTAGAAATTGAACTAGCTTAATTCTAATATCGAAACACGTTAAGCCCCAGGAAACATAATCAACAACCAAAATTCGTCAGACAAATATTGAAATTCCAACCCATGTAACTCCAAATGAATCATTAATTCTACTTATCATATTCAAATAATCGAGGATTCATCCAATCAAATAAGAACATGAATAAACACAAATCAAAACTTCCAACAATTGCACATTATTAAATCCACGTAGTAATTAATTGAATTAAATCAAAATAATATCCTAAATAGTTAAATCAACATGCCTAAATTAGAATTCAACAATTAAGCATAAATTAAGCTTAAGAAATTAGAAACAAAGAGAGTAGAGTTTCTGAAAAACTCATTCAATATTTCTCCCTTCCTAGGCCTCGGATCAACCCTAAAGGTTTAGATTTTCTTTGTCTATTAGTCACGAGCCAGCTCAATTTCAGTTATTTGTGGCTTCTTGAACACTCCCACACCTCCTCATGCTAGCTCTTTGCTTCAATCGCCTTTGACAGATGAAAAATTCTATCTGAAATCTCACCTTTGTATGGACTTGTTCATCTTTCTCCTCCACCGTTCTTCTGTTTTTATAGCCTTGGAAGCGATCTCCAAACACCACACATTGCTGGGTCTACAACACACTTTTGCTTATCCTAGAGATTTTCTCTTATCTTCTTCTGTTCTTTGCGTTTTGTTCTTCTGTGCTACATGTTTTTCTTTTCTTTCTCTACACTGCATTTTGACTTCTATTAATTACCGACATTTTTGTCCTTCTATGTTTTGTGTTTTTATTCTAGTTAACTTTGTTTTGCTCCTTCTTCTGTTGTGTTTTTTTGTTGCTTCTTTTCTTGGGTGTTGCATCGTTTTGGACTATCTTGGCTACTATCTACTACCATGTTGTTTTGCCTCTGTGTTTTACTGCTACGTTTTCTTTCTTTTGTCTAGTTGCTGCATTTTGTTCTATTGCGTCATTTTGGTGCTTCTTTTTGCTCTGCTACTGTGTCGTTTTAGTAATCCTGGTGATGGGATTTGGGCCATTTATTTTTCTGTTGGGTTGCTTCTGGAAATTATCTATTGGATTGCTTTTTTATTTTGAGATTTTCTTCTGAATTCCTTTCTTTAAGTCCACCAAGTCTATAAGAAATATTTGGTATAATTTAAACCCTTTTTAGAAATAAAATATAAAATTAAATAATTTGAAAAATGCAACAATTTAACCTAAATTTACTATATAACTAATATAAAATGGGAATGCAAAATATACTATAATTTCCACTTATCAAATTCGCCCATACTTAACTTTTAGTTGTCCTAGATCAAAATAGCACAATAATGCAAAAAATGAATCTAGTTTACCATCATACCTCACATAAAAGAAACTAGATTAAGAAAATTTGAGCACCAAGTCAGAAAATTTATTATATGAAAATCATAATGTCTTAGCATATTCACAATCAGTTTAATCATCAACATATCATCTTTTAAAGCATTTTCAAATTTTCAAATTTTCAAATTTAACTTCACACTTTAGAGACATTCACACCTGATT
>JANKOD010000009.1:12872426-12896300 GCA_026284645.1 Erythroxylum acuminatum | reverse complement strand
GGGCTAGGTATCACCTTGTGCACCAGAGGGGACAAAACCAGGTTGGGCGAGCTCACCCTAGCCCTCTGTGGGGAATACGGGAGTCGAACCCAGAACCTCAGGGTTTTGTTAGGTGCATGACCCACGTCTCTCACCATTGGGCTACAGAGATCTAGGGATCACCTTGCGCACCAGAGGGGACAAAACCAGGTTGGGGCGGGCTCACCCAAACCAGGATCAAAACATGGGCTGCTTCGCCAACAAGCAAAGCCTCAAACGTCACTTTTCAAGACATTACAATGGAATCTGTAAAAAATCCTATTATCATCGATCAGAAGTATGGCTCTCGCAAAAGCAACAAGGTACCAATGTTTACTACGAAATAGGATAAGAAGTTAAATTAAATAGGATTTAATGTTTGGCTTATTTGAAACTTGTATTGTTGCAGCCATCAAGCGTAGAGGTAACTGACGTGCACTTCAAGAACATCAAAGGAACCACGGTTTCGAACGTTGTAGTCAGTTTTTCTTGCAGCTCGTCATTCCCTTGCAAAGGAATTGAACTATTTGACATTGATTTGGCTTTAAATAACCCTCGAGCCAAGAATTCATCTATTCTATCTGAATGTTTGAACGCAGAAATTAAATCTGGGGGAACCCAGAATCCATCACCGTGTCAAGATCATACACAGCATCAAATGTCATCAATTTGAGCAAGACATTCTAAGAAAAGAAGTGAAGGCTGGTAGGAAGCATTTCTGAGAGAAGTTGGAAGTTTTTCTCCACTGAGCTGTAAGAAGATGCTTAGAATTGGAGGTATTGTGTCATCCTTCTGGATCTACTTGAACCCATCTTATCTTTTCTAGTTCTTATGGTCTAAAAAAGATACATGACCATTAACAGTACAGAAAGAAACTCCATTTGTGACCTCTACTGTAAGGTCTTGAGTCTTGACTGATCCTTTTTAACATTGAAATACTTCCAGTTAAACATAAATGCATCCAACCTGGACTGTTGTATCTATTAATGTTGCACTATGTTTCATAGTTATGAAACTTCACGCCCACAGGGGAATGCTTACAATGCCCTTACAGTGTCTTGGTGAATGTTTAGATTATGTTCCTGAAAAAAGTTATTGTCTTGGCATTCTTGCAGACAAGTTATTTGACCTTATCAAATTGGAAGTAATCTAACTAGCCGTCAAACTTTGGAATTTGTTTCGTTCCTGATCTTTGTTTTTCTTTCCCTGCAATTCTTTACGTTTGAAATGCATTAATCCAAGTTTTGACGTGAAGACACAAATTACATCTTTTTTTATATGTCGCTGAATCCTATGCTTGGAACCTTATCGAAAAGAACAGAAATCATTAACTGAGGATCGTGCAATAAGGACAACTCTCCTTTGTAGGTTTCGTGTGAAGCGGCGGAGGGTTGAAAGAGAACAGAGGTTTCCGGTCCAATTTAAGTTGGCGGATGTTTCCAAGTTGAACAATTAACAGCAAATACTGAAAGAAAAAAGAACTGCCACCTCAGGAAAACGTGTAAGAGTGGCATATACTTTGATGATACGGTTTCTAGTTGTATACTTCCTATATATAATTAATGAAGCACAAACAAGAACTATGCGAATAAATATCAACCAATGATAAGAGTTCCTATCCACCAAACCATGCTTCCAATTCCAAAAAGAGGAGAAAACAGCAAGCAGAGTACTGTTATCGTTATCTTAGATGGAGTCAAGGTTTCTGCAGAGAAGACAGGCGTTTCGGCCCTTTGCAGGGCCATGAGTGATGGGCATGCTGAGATTTTGGTTCTCACTCTTCTTCATGTGAAGGCATCTGAGTCTGATCCAGGGCCTGAATTTGGGAAATATAATCAATCATCTGAAACTGATTCATACATCAGGTTCCTACAAGAGGAAATCAGTCAGCGAAAGGAGGTCTATAGGGAGATTTTCAGGCCTTTCTACTATGCCTGTGAAAGCAATGGAGTAAGTCTTTCGAAGTAAACTGAGTTTCATTTGGATTATCTATTTAGACATTGGAAAGTTATTTTCAATTTAGGAATTTCAAGTTCTACAACTGACTGTGAGATGCTATCTAAGATTCCACGCGTTTCTGTACAGTTCTTGCCTACATAACAATGAGAACTACGATGTTGTTACAGGTGAAGTTTCAGGTCAAGATTGCTGCAGGCTTCCCATTGAAGGATATTATAGTCGAGGAGTCCAACAATGTCAAGGCCACTGAGATTTTAATGGATAGGTTACTACTCTCTACCTATTTAGCGCCTGTGAGCATGAAGAAACTTGATAATTATTAGTTTACCAAATATTTTAGTTCTGCTAATAAACAGAAACTACTCAATTGCGATTCAGGGGAAAACCTCAATGCTGCCTGAATCCTCTAATCAATCTAGTTGCTCAATGACCATGATACATTTCTTTCTCTGATTGCAGTTCCTTGGCTAGATACTTGAGATTTCAGTTGAATGGCACAGATTGCGATGTGCTTTTAGTGAATGATGATGAGTCTATAATTACAAATGAAGGCCTAGAAAGTTGGATTGTCAGGGACATGACTTGGGATTCTGCATCTTCACAACTGACAAAGGTTTTCAGATCAAAGGAGGAACCATTTATTCTTAATCTAGTGCCAGCAATTGGCAGTGAATTTCGAGATTGTTCTGCATCCCTTCCAAGCAGCATTGGCAAAGATATTGGTCATAAAACTAGGTGCAACCCATATGAGAAAATTCGAAATCTTAGCAAACATAAGCCTTCATCACAAGATTCACATACCATCTCAGATGAACATGAAAACCAAGACGGTCACCCAATTAATCGGACCCACATCTTGTTAGGATTACCATTGCAACTAGGTTGGGAAGTCATTATGGAGATGTCACAAGGGTTTAAATCAGAGATGCGAATCGGCAAAACCAAAAATTGTTCAACTTATTGTGGGTACTTCAACGACTGTCAGTGCTTTGTTCTGGTGAAAAGATTTAGAGGAGATTCTGATGGAGTTCTTGAAGCTGAAAAGAAAGCAGCTTTGTCTCTGCACCACAAGAACATAATGACTTTGATAGGTTACCACAGGAGTGAAAATGGTACAATCCTAGTGTTTCCCTTTGTTCACGGTGAGTTATTCTGATTAGTTGTCATCTACAGTTCCTGAAAACTTTATGTTTCTTGGCGATAGGGACTAATATATGAGCTCTCTGACTGCTTCTCGTGTCAGAACAGACTTGATAAGAAAACACTGGGAACTTACATTTCAGGACAAAATGAAAATTGCTATAGAGATTGGTCAAGCTCTCCGATATATGCATGAAGAATGCCCTCAGGGCCTCACCATTCACGGAGATTTACGGTTTAGCAATATTTTTCTGACAATCGATTTGCATCCAATGGTGATCATCCGAAAATCATAATTCCTGAAGGTTTTCATCTTTTCAGCCTGGTCTAATTACATGTCTCTATTATGATGATGATACTCTCATAGATCTCTGGCTTTGCACATGCTAAATGGCTTCGACCTGAGCAAGAGTTAGACGACTACACAGATGACTTTGCATCCCCATGGTAAGGTCCAGTAACTAAGTAGTTTTTGCTTTTAAGCATAGTTCGAGGAAGTTTAACTTTTTGTGTTAGAAGGTGTCAGACTTTGCATCCACTGGATCACAGAGCAATGGAGTTTTTAAAATCAGACATTCTTTATTTCGGAGTTCTGCTTTTGCGGCTGTTTTGCAGAAAAGAAGTGCCAGTGGATGACAAAATGCTGATTGAATGGGTTAGTTTAGCAACACTTCCGTTACCTGCTTAAGGTCATGTTTTTTTTTTCAATCCGCACAGAATTAGGTGCAACTTAATCAGGGTTAGCAAAAGTTTTTTTTTCCTTTCTCACGAGTTCGGGTCTCTAAACTAATGAATAACCTAACCCCATTTGATGAATCAACAATCTTATACTAACCAGCAAACACAAGTGATCATTTTTCTTTTGTCTTTGATGGAATTTTAGCAGTCAAAAATGGTAGTACATGATCTGATATATCTTGTTGGAGGTTTTTCATAACGCGGAGTCTGTCTATAATTGCAGGCGCGGCCATTCCTTGTCCAGGGAGCATTCCATGTGCTCTTAGATGAAAACTCGGATGATTTAGACATACACGAAGTTTATAGGGTCATGACTATTGCAACCCTATGTATAAAGATCAACCCTGCTTCTCGACCATCCATGAGCGAGGTAAAGAACCCAACTTTATATCAGTTCAAGCTCCTCTAATGTTTCCTACTTTTTTTGTTTCTATATAATACAGTCTCCTCTGATTCCATTCAGATACTCTCTATTCTTAAAGGAGAAACCTTTTGCGCTATGCATTCATCCCCATAAGAAGGATCAGAGACAGTGACCCTGAGGATAACCAAAAGGAAAAAAAAAAAGGAAAAAGTCAGAGGAGAAGAACCACAAAACAGAAAAAGGAAAAAAGAACACGAGAATCACATTGCTTATCAGGTAGTTTGTCCATACCACATACGCAAGATGTGAAGAAATTGTCTATTAGCTTGGATTTGAAAGTTGAGAAAACACTGTAACATAATTAATATGAACTAAGAATGCGACTTTATTGCGTCTCACTTGCTCTTGCAAGTTTCATGCACTTGGAAGTTGGAAGCCTGCTTCTGACGTGATGCATAGAAGGGAAAACTATAATTGACTGACTTCTCCGCTTGGTTGAGTGTATATATTCTTCTACCTAACATAAGTGGGATGGATTTTTTCCTCAACATCTTATCATTATGGAGACAGACCAAGAAATTTTGTTGAATATAACTACTATAAGTCAATGTTAAATTGATATCACATATCTTAACTGTTACTTTCTGTTCCACTGTATCTATATGGTAATGTTGTGGGTCCTCTGTTTAATATTATGGTGTCTTACCGTGTCCAATAAATCTCAGCCATTTATTATGTGAGTTTCGCATGAGTCCCGCAAAATAAATGACTAAAATTTTATAAGACAAAATAAGACAGAATAATGTTAAACAGAAGATCTGAATTGAACAGTCACAGCATAAGAGGCCATTAATTGACGACAACAACATTCACATGCCTCCGATCTCTTCCACAAAACACGAGCCGTTATATTTGATTATTCAAATCCTTTAAGAGTTACTGAGTATATTTGAATGCCTAACTTATTCCAAACATACTATTGTTGACACATAACCTGCGGCTTATCCGTTGAACTTGACAAAACTTGCAACGATCTACACTTCTTCGGTACGTTAAGATTAAATATATGGTTAATATGGTAGTTTGGTCGTGTTTCAAAATCAAATCTCACTATTTTCCCTAATTCCCTGCAGAAGAAGAAGATTGCAAAGACAGTGTGTTCATCAATGACTTAAAACGTAATTAATTCCAATCCACGTTCAATTTCATATTTATACAAAGAATGTGAAAGAGAAGAGAGAGAGGGGATTTATGAAGGGGGGTCTTCATTTTCATGTGTACTTGAAGGTATCTTTTATGTTTTTTCTTGAACAGGGTTAGGCAGGCATGAACATAGGATTTTTAAGGAACATAGCCACATGTTTTTTCCGGAACGTGAGTTTGTGTGAACGTAATTGGAGAAAAAATTAGATAACGTAAAACAAATAGCAAAGTAACAATCCTGTGCATTGTTAGGTAACAAAGCGATGGAGAATTAAGACCCGATGCTCATGTTTGATGCGTCTTTAACGGCTACTATTCTGTACTCTCCGAAGACTAGAAGAGACTCAAGTATTTATCAAAACTTGACTTTTAGTTGATGAGGGTATTTCTTTCTTAATTTTGGCAGATAATTTATAACTACAAGATAACAACGTCACTTAATTGTATAAAGTCATGAATAGAATTGGGTTAGGTTGAATTTAATTGAAGTTCATTTTAGTATTTCAAAAAATTCAAAATTTTAAATTAAAATTTGATTCATTATAAATATTGTAAATTTAATCTCTCTTTATAAAATTATATTTCTTTAATGATTATACAAAACAAAATTATTTATTAAAATAAATATATATCTATTTTTACATAAAATGTAGTTTATTATAATAAATATGCAAAATATTATTTATAATTATTTATAAAAATAATTATAAAATTCATATTTTAGGAAGATCTAAATAATATAATATTATATGAATATCAATTTGAAAGAAAGAAGACAAAGTGGGGTCGTTTGGTTCTACTTCTGCTTTTCTGTTGTAGTTTTCAGTTTTCGTTTTCAGTTTTTTGTTTCTGTTTTTTAATGTCAAATAAAAACAAAAACCTGTTTGGTTTTTAATGTTAATATAGTTATATTTTTTATCACTGATAATAATTACATATTATATAAAACTTAAAAATATATTATTTTAATTAAATACATTTATTTAATGTCTTTTATAATATTTATTAACAAATTATTAATAAAATTATGTTATTTTAATAAAATATATAATTTATAAATTAATATTTATTTGAAATATATTTTAATTATTAAATCAAATTTTATTTGAATATTTAATATTTTGATTATAATCATATTTATTAAAATTTATTAAAATTTAATTACATATAATTTAATTATAAAAATTAAATAAAATTAAATAATTCATAATTTTTATTGATCATTAATTTTAATTTATTAAATATATAATATTGAATTAAATTATTCATAATTCATATTAATAATTACATAATTAAATAATATATATTTAAATGATAGTAAATCAAATTATATAAAAAAAAAACAGAAACAGAAAACAAAAACCACTTTTTATGGTTTTCATAATTTTTCAAACTGGAAGAAACAAAAACCAAAAACAGGAACTAAAAACTCAAACAAACATATTATTTTACTGAATTTGAAAACAAAAGCTAAAAACTAAAAACAAAAATGAAAATAAACACCCCCTAAGATGTTGAAAGGAGGGTGTATTTTATTAATTTTCAGAGGTAAATTGCTATACAATGTATACTATACTTATATCACTAATTGAGATAAGATGAATAATTAGTTGAATATAAACTAAATAATAAGATAGGATATGATGTTATCTAAAATAAAATAAGTCAAAAAAGTTAACTTACCTAGTACACAAAACTTTCTACTTTGCGGGGGTCTAAAAAGGATTATAATGTACAAAACCTTTTCTTTATAATTTTACAAAAAAGTATTTTTGTAACTTAAATATGTGATCTTATGGTTACACCAATTGCTCCAAGATTACCTAGTGTAGTTAGAATTGAAAAAAATAAGGAAGATGGGTTGCTGTCACAGGCAATTTAAAATAAATATTAGATTACAATTGAAAATTAAAGACATACTAAATTAGTTATAATTCTTAGATTTTTAAAATTATTTTTAAACTTAAAAAAGATTTACATGTTATTTCTTTATATTTATATTCTTTAAGTTCTATTTATCAAATAAATTAACTCAAATAATTTTCAAACTTAGCTCCAGCAGCATTATGATCTAAAACATAAATATGTGTACAAGTACCAAAACTTCCAACTTAAGACAGTAATATAGAAAATAGAAAAAAGAAAAGTAGACAATTTTACAGATTTAAATTATAACTAATGTTTTTAAAATTGGATTAGAAATAAATAGGTAAAATAACAACTGTTATTAGTCTATCATAAATATAATATAATATAAATATTGAATAAAATTAAAAAATGATTAAATAAAGAGATTAGTTTTAATTATTGAAAGATTGAAATTTTATTGAAAAAGGAGATTGTCAAATAAAAAATTTGTTTATTCTAATTTATAAAATTCAGTTAGTTTACAAAAAATTAATTTATAAATCAATCAATTTTGTGTAATAAAATTTATTAGAGAGCGAATTTTACAATAATTGGTAAAGTCTTTTTTTGTGACCATAAATAATAGGTTTAAGCTACGGAAAAATTATTAAGATAAACTTCCGAACTAATTTAACAATTTTATAAATAAATTGGTCGAATCAAATTAATTTTTAATTATTGATTATAAAAATAAAATTATTTAACCTGACGAAGTAAACAACAAACAATCGAATGAATACAGTGAAAGAAACTTGGACTGACTGGGATTTATAACGAAATTAGATTGATCCTGAAATTTGTTTTGGAATGCCAAATTTTGCGGGATCGTCCTGGAAATTTATTTGTCACCGATCACCATGTTCTATAGTGATTCAATTAGGCCAACAGGTGCTTAGACCAACTACCAAGCAGTTGCAATATATGCATTTACTTGACAGATATTTGACGTTAAATTGATTGCAAAAGTTCGTATCTATATCTCCTTGTTTAGGAAACTTATTTTGTATTTTAGTTTTCTTATTTCATCGACTGAGGATTTATCATTTAAATTAATAAATTCTTATAAATCACACACCCATTCATTGTGTACTGTTATAGAGACAGAGAGTGATCTTGTCAACGCTTGTTTACTGTAGTCGGACTAACTAGTCGGATCCTGGCCGAGATCGAAGCAAGGTGTTCTGGTTTCGATTTTAAATATTTTAATGTATTTTATAATAATTTGATGATAAATGAGTTTTTTCTAAAAAGAGGAAAGGGAAAAAAGAATAATTAAAAAATATCAATAAGGATATTTTGAAACATTACATAGTAAATATAAAATATGAAATATCTTTAAAGGAATGGGGCAATTTTATATGATTTTGTGTGGCCTTGGCTAAAACAGACAGCTTCCTCTCTCTAGATTATCTCTTCCTCTCTCGCTCGTTCAAAATCCGTTCCTCTTTATATTCGTCTCTACAATTCCAAAACCGTAAAAAATTGCCTCATTACTGATTCGATTCAGTTGGAATCTCCCCGAGCAACACACTCCTCTCTCTTTCTTATATAGGTTTCTCCTCTTTGTCTCTGGCTTGAGCCAGTGAACAGGTGTTGATTGGTGTTAACTGAGGTCTGTTTTGGTTGTGTTTCTCTTGGTTTTAACTTTTTTTGAGTTTAATTCAATGAGATTGCTCTTCTCCGATGCTTCCTCGTAGAAATCATGGCTCTTACGTATCCGTTTTCCGGTAAGCCGGCTTCTATTACTCTAGATTATTTTTATTTGAATTTCGTTTTGCTGTTGGTTTAGAAACCCTAAGTTAATCAGAGACCGAGTAATGTCTTGTGTGTTTTGTTTGGGTAGCAGAAAAGAAAAGAGAAAAAACTAAATGCTGTTTTGAGTAGGACCATCTCATTTTTTGAATCCCGAAATTTGTATAACGCAGTTAGATTAGCTCAATTCTAACGTTTCTTTTACTGGACTCCAATTTATGAGACCTGCGCTTATATTGTTTATGTACTTTGAGTAATATTTTGTGGTTAAACGTCGTAGTGTCTGTGGAATGCGTGAGCATATGTAAGTTATCGCAAGGAGATGGTGGCGGGAGATACGACTGTAATGCTTTATCATGTGCGTGGAAAGCTCCTAGAGTCTTGACTGGTCTTCTTGCTAGTACAGCTCATCCTACTCATTCTACACCCTTGGTGTGTGTGCTAAGTAGAAGAAGGAACGCTTTCAATCATGTAAGACGTGTTCTGTTTTTGTAATTTATTGTTTTGTGGTTAATTAAGAAGTGCATTAAATTACTGAAGCCATGCCCATATAATTTATATAGGATGATGGGAGGAAATATCTTAAATTATGAAGATTAAATGGTGAGAAAGGAAGAATGATTTGATATTGTTCTTAAATTTGTGAAGGTGGCCTTCTTGGATAGTGGAAACGAAAGAAAGAAAGTTGTGTGAAAGAGAAATTAAAGATTGAAGGAAAAAGTTAAAACGGCTTTATTGGTGGTATGGAAGTTGTGATTACTTCTGGGTGATCTTTATTCCATTAATTATTCATATCTCTTTAATATCTAATCATTTATTAACACTAAAGAGCAGCTATTTTTAGGATTTTTTTGATACTTGTAATTCCATGTAAAACAACCTTGCATAACATAAAGTCTAAAACAAATAAATTTGTTTGTTGAATTCTTTTTGTGGTGAATTGATAAAGAGTATATCATAGTTTAATTTCCAATAATTAGCTGTTTACATCATATAACTGATTTTTATTTCTAAGTACAAGTTCGTGATTTTTTATTGATACATCTAAATTTTATCCTATTACTAGAGATGTGAAGCCTTTCACTCAGGGGGTTCTTTTTCCAATGATCCTAGCTCTGCATTTTCTAAGAGACTTCTCAAATCAAAATGGTTTGATGTTGATGATAAAAGATGGCAACTATGTTCTTTGTCCAATTCTTCAGATCCAATCCCAGAGACTTCTCCTGAAAAGTTGTGGGAGGTAAGTTGCACTGTTCTCTATCTTGGTACCCTTACCAAGATCTTATAGCTATTCCTGAAATAGGATTGGTTTATCAAGAGCTTTGGATGACATTATTTACCGTGGATGCATCAGGACCTGAAGCCCAATATTTCGTACCTTTCACCCAAACAATTGGATTTGGTGCACAATGCTCTAAAGGCAAGCATTCTGCTCTAGCAGAAATTTCGGTGTCAGTTTTTGCAAGTGCATTATAATTAAGTACTTGAAACATCTCATTTATTCTCACAGTTAGCTTTTGAGGCCCATGATGGTCAAAAAAGACGCAGTGGAGAACCATTCATCATTCATCCTGTTGAAGTTGCACGGATTCTTGGGGAACATGTGAGTTAAACATAGAGCCCCTGGATTATATACCCAATCTACTGCATATTATTATCCCTGAGTGTCACTACATGTTCTTATAGGAATTGGATTGGGAGTCAGTTGCTGCTGGATTGCTGCATGACACTGTTGAGGATACAAATGTTGTTACATTCGAAAGAATAGAGGAAGAATTTGGTCCAGTTGTGCGTCATATTGTAGAGGGAGAGACTAAGGTACTTTGTCTAGAATTTGCATATTGATGTTACACCTGGATTGAGCAAAGTGTTCATAGCGATATAAGCACAATTTAATTTGAACCCTTTATTTTGGCTAAGGTGTCAAAGCTGGGGAAATTAAAATGTAAGGATGAAACCAATTCAGTACAAGACGTTAAAGCTGATGACCTCCGCCAGATGTTTCTTGCCATGACAGAGGAGGTGATTTACCTTTGACAATATCTACATCTTCTTGGGTAAATATGGTTAAAGCATTTATGTAATTAAATTGCTGCTCTTTCAGGTTCGTGTTATTATTGTCAAGTTAGCTGATAGATTGCACAACATGCGCACTCTTTCGCATATGCCCCCACATAAGCAGGTACGCTGTTAATCTTAAATTGTGTTGCTTGTGATTATTTATCATTACGCAAAGAATTAAACTTTCATATGCAGTCGAGCATTGCAACGGAGACGCTTCATGTCTTTGCTCCTCTTGCAAAATTGTTGGGGATGTATCAAATTAAGGTATTTGCTTTGAGAAAAAGTACTTTGCCCCAGTTTGAGTTTTTAAGTTTTGATATCATTGGTGTTGAAATAGGAATGAGTGGGTTCAAACTTCTAATATTTCAGGAATCTTGGTGAACTCTTTGATTATCTTTGTTTAGTCAAACTCACTTGCAACCTAATTGCTTATGGAAACTTAACTTCGTTCTCCTTATAAACTTCATTCGCATTTATAAATGCTTAAGATGCCACTGTGTTCCACCTGGTATGCTAAGTGCTTAGGGTGTTTTTTAAGGGTAATGTAACTTTTAATCATCTACTTATTACTCTTCCTAATGCATTTTTCTTGCTTTAATTCTTTAAGTTTGGATTTTGTAGTATGAAATAAAATCAATTGTACCTTTTCCATGAATCAAAAAAAAAAAAAAAAAACTGTGGCCTAGGAATATAAATATAATTTTTAATGGAGTTGACAGTAATGAATTTATTCTATATTTAAAACATGACTTCAATTAAAAAAAATTAAAGAGATCTCTAAAAAATCATAATAATTTGGAATATAAATTATGCTTGGACTGATTTTTCCATCACCATCATTTTCTGCAGTCTGAACTTGAGAATTTGTCCTTCATGTACACAAATGCGGAAGATTATGCTAAGGTCAATAGAAGAGTGGCAGACCTCTCCAAAGAACATGAGAAAGAACTTGAGGAGGTATTATGATCTTTTCTCATGCTACCTTTACGCAGAGCTTGCAACACTTTCTTCATTGTTTTAATTGTTTTCTTTAGTGTTGAGGCATGGAAACCTCATGTTTTCTGGTTTTAATGGAATCTTGCATGTGGTAATTTTCATTCATTGATTTTTTGAAATTTCTTTCAATCAGGCTAAAAAAATTTTGACAATGAAGATTGAGGAAGATCAGTTCCTAGACCTTGTGACAATGAAAACTGAAGTCCACTCTGTTTGCAAGGAGCCATACAGGTGAATCCATGGACATAACGTATTGCTTAAGATGTTAGTTGCATCATCTTAGGCAACAAGTTTTGGATCATTACCTCGGATTGCCCTATGCCTCTTAGATGTTTTAAATGCTAGGAAATGCCTTCACCTATCATACAATTTTACTGAAAGAGTTTAATTGTGAATTTCTGTTATATGCTTACAGTATTTACAAAGCTGTGCTCAAATCAAAATGTTCTATCAACCAGGTTAACCAAATTGCACAGGTTAGTCTCGTGAACAAACATGAACCATCTCGAGAAGCATTCGTGGTTTTAGATGTGCTTGCATGACATGCTTGCCTTTTGCCTTTTTATTTTTTATATGCAAATCAGTTGCGTATTATCATAAAGCCAAAGCAGTGTGTTGGAATTGGGCCCTTGTGCAGTCCTCAACAGGTAAATCTCTCTTTATTTCCTGAGGAACTGTGTTTGGTGTTGCCCCTATGTTCATGATTCAAGATAGCTTTATTTCCTTGTTATTTGCTATGCAGATATGCTATCATGTTCTAGGATTAATCCATGAGATTTGGACCCCTATCCCACGAGCGGTGTGTATTGTCTCCTCAAGTTGTTTTTCTTATTTATTTGTTATTAAGGAGGTAATGCTATTGTGGGAGATTGTGGTATGTTCAACGATTTCTTTGTTTCAATTCTGGTAACAGATGAAGGACTATATTGCCACCCCAAAGCCTAATGGCTATCAAAGTCTCCACACAATTGTAATTCCATTTCTTTATGAGAGCATGTTCCGCTTGGAAGTTCAGGTATGCTTTTTTTTTGGACCACCCAACCCATCTCCTGCTTTTCTTCTTTTTCTTTTTCTCTTTTTGTTCCTGCTTCAATACTCTTAAGCATTAAAATTTTAATAGAATTTATATTGGCTATGAAGCTATTCCTTACCTTATACACTTTCATGTACTTCTTTCTTGGTTATGATGCATTATATCTGACAGATAAGAACTGAAGAGATGGATCTGATAGCTGAGAGAGGCATAGCTGCTCATTATAGTGGGAGAGTGTTTATTACTGGTTTAGTTGGCCATGCAATGCCTAATAGTCGAAATTCAAGAGGGAAGACTGTCTCGCTTAACAATGCAAACGTTGCACTTAGGGTATTTTGACCTGGTTCTTCATAACATATCAATACTTACCATGCAACTTGCTAGAGAGATTGCTTTAAAATTTGCTGACTTTGTTGATAATTCTTCAGATTGGATGGCTCAATGCAATTAGAGAATGGCAAGAAGAGTTTGTTGGCAATATGACCTCTAGAGAATTTGTTGATACCATAACCAGAGATCTGTTAGGTAGCCGTGTATTTGTTTTCACCCCGAGGGGAGAGGTCAGTTGGTTGATGACTTCATTTATTTCTTTTCTTTGCTATAAAAGGCTAATATCATCTTTAAACATTATCAAGCTAAAAAATGTGATGTTCATTGATATTGAACCTGCAGATAAAAAATCTTCCACGAGGTGCAACCGTAATTGATTATGCTTATATGATACACACTGAAATTGGTAACAAGATGGTCGCTGCCAAGGTATTTTTTCTAAGTTGTGCTTTAGATAATTTGCCTGGTACCTAAAAGAAGAGAGAGAGATGTGGGGGGAAGGTGGCTTAGAATATTTTCTCAAATCTGTATAATTCTCTTTCTAATTTGCAGGTGAATGGTAATCTAGTTTCTCCTACTCATGTACTTGCTAATGCAGAAGTTGTGGAGATACTTACCTACAATGTTGGTACTTATGAACCCTGTTAGATTTCTTTAGTTCACTATTATGTGATATAACTATTATTTTGTCACTAGAAATTCACTAGATATTTGCCTTATTTCCCCAGGCACTCTCTAGTAAATCAGCTTTTCAGAGGCATAAGCAGTGGTTGCAGCATGCTAAAACACGTAGTGCAAGACACAAAATTATGAAAGTGAGTTTAATGTGCTGAAGATCTTATTTTCTTTTGATTTTATGGTTGTTCGTGTTAGATGAAAAAGAAATTAATCATTTGTTTCAGTTCTTAAGAGAGCAAGCTGCACTGTGTGCTGCCGAGATAACCATGGAAAAAGTAAGTGACTTCATTGCTGATTCTGAAGAGGAGAGTGAGGTGGAGGAATTACTAGATAATGCAACGCAGACCAAACCTTTGTTGGAGAAAATTTTCATGAAGGTTGTGGAAAGTTCTACTCAAGGGAAATGTTATGAGGATTTCTTGGACGAAAAAAATGGAAGCCCTTGGGTGCCCAAGATCAATGGTAAACATAACAAGCATTTGCAGAAGATAAGTTTGGAGACAACGGGGGAGTTACAGGGAAATGGTGTTGCCAAGATGGTACAAGCCAAGATTCCTATGTACAAGGAAGTTTTGCCCGGCTTGGAAAGTTGGCAGGCTGGCAAGGTTGCTTCTTGGCACAGTCTTGAAGGGCACTCCGTTCAGTGGTTTTGTGTGGTCTGCATAGATCAAAGAGGTAATATTTCTGTCATTCGAGGAAGCTTTTTTTGCGCGGTCCAATTTCAGACAGTTAATCTTGTTATTTTTTTTGCTGGTCCTTAATGGTTATTTGATAACATATAAAAATGGCCTCAGGCATGATGGCTGAGCTTACCACGGTATTGGCAGCTGTAGGTATTGGTATTTGTTCTTGTGTGGTAAGTGGCCTAAAATTTTAAATCATATAATTTAATGCACTATGGCTGATTTCCTTTGTTGATGTTGTAATTTGTTTTCATGACTAGGCTGAGATTGATAGGGGAAGGGGAATAGCGGTGATTTTATTTCAAATAGAAGGGAACCTTGAGAATTTGGTACGTTACGCTGTACCACCTTATCAACTACTTCTTGTTCAACATTTTTCCATATCCTTGGTTTCGTCTTCTTTTCTCTTTTGCATGAGAGTAATATTTCTGACACTTTTTTCTTTCCCCCTCTTTTAGGTTAAGGCTTGCTCAAGTGTGGATCTAATTCTCGGTGTACTCGGATGGTCTACGGGTTGCAGCTTGCCAGGCTCTGTTGAAAAGCACCAACCTGTTTGATGTTAAGTGCATAATGAACACAGTATCTGGAATAGTTCACCAAGGTGTTGCAATTTGCAAGCTTGGGTTAGCAATTTTGCCCCCTGAAATTTAGCATACATATGGTATCTTACATTTTATATAGGTAAATAGTTGATCTATTTGTTGAACAAATGCGACAATAAAGTAGCAGCACCGACCAGTTCGTTAGGTCTGCCTTTGGGGATGTATATACGGAGAAATGAGTGATAGTTAAAAGCTAGTATTACACATGTAAATGATACTTTTGAAAGGAGGATCCTCAGAATTTTTGTTATAGACCAGAACTTTTACATAAGTCTCGAATTGCTTTCACTCATTTCACCTGATTATCTGTTAACAGCATTTTGTATGTACCGAGACATGGACTGGAAGTTCTGGTTCCTTCGACTACTAATTGAAGTCTAAACACAATCAAAACTTAAATTTCTCCTTGAAATGATCGATCGTTCTCAATTCTCTATAGCTCATTAGACAATGAAGGTTCGCGGTTAAAGAGATAGTGTGATAAAGCACCGCCATGAGTGAACAGAAGTAGCAGTAGGATCAATACCCCTAGCATCAGGGACGACCAAAATCTCCCATTCCTTGAGTGGTTTATTTCATCATTCATCGTCACAAACTCCACCGAACTTCCCTTGCTCAAGATGGTTGAGTTTTCAGTAAGTTCATGATCGTATGCAGACTTACTTTTTTCGTCCTCGATCTGAGTATGTTCTAAATCACCTTCTCCCACTATCTGTTCTTCTGTTTTTTGATGGTTCTTGAGTTCCAGGGCCAATGCTTCTATTTCCTCTGCAGGCCAAATTGCCTCAATACCTTCCTCTGAGCCTTCTGATCCATCCTGTATCATATTGTCTTCACTGCTATTGCTGTCCTTCTCCTCATTGCTATCCTCACAACCAACACCATCACTAGTATCTTCAACTGATTCTTTGGGTGAGTTTTCCTCTGATGTAAACTTTTCCGTATCATAGTTTTCTTCCTCCTCCATCACCAAATCCTCCCCAGAAAAGACAGGTCTCCCATTTTCTGTTCCACACAAGGCCGTCTCCGACGTGGAAAATTCTTCTAGTCCAATACATGACTCCGTATTTTCTTCTTTTGAATCGTCACTGATGGCGATCCCTTCAGGTTCAGGGTCAGTGGTGGAATTCTGATTCCCGTTGTTGAATCCTGGGTCGAAACTCTGTTCCTCAACGGAGTGGTCCGAGGAGCTGGTATGTGATGTATAATCCGAAGGTTTTATCTCGTGTAGTTCAGGTATTGTACTATCAATATCACCGGCAGCAACATCATTGATAGGTTCATCAATTTCAACTGATTCCTTTGGTGAACTGTCCTCTGCAGTAATACTTTCCGTATCACAAGTTTCTTTTTCTTCAGTCACGTTGACACTTTCCGTCAACGGCAACTCCTCCCCGGAGAAGTTACTGGTCTCATTCTCTGTACTAGCGGAGGAAAATTCTTCAACCTGTATGCAATCCTTGCAGGTCTCTCCGTTTTCTTCTTTTGAATCGTTGGCGATGAAGATGCTTGCGGAGTCAACGTTAGAATTTTCGTTCTGGGGATTGATCACAGGGTTGGAACCCAGTTCCTGAACAGAATTGCGCAATAAATCATTTAACATGCCTAGATTTACTATGAAAAATTCTTGTCTTGTAGAGAACAAACATGTCAGTGAAGTTTACCGAGATCAAACTCTTGGGAGAGACCACATCGCAATCGCAAGAATCAATCTTGGCTTCAACCATTTTATCGGATCCATAGCTTGCGCAACTGAGAAGAAAATGGTCTTAAATATATTTATTCAATTTGGCATTAAAAACATATCACATAAAAGAATCTGATAGAACATATAACCATTGATCCTTATGAATAGTTGATGCCGGAGTGCCATGGATAACATCATCATCTCCTTTCCGGGAACCATCACACTTGTTTCTCCTTTTCTTGACAGAAATAGCAGCGATCATGCTCATAACAGCTAGAGCACCGCCCCACAGAACCAACCCTCCAATATTTCCTCCATTGAAACCTATCCGAGCCTTCTCTTTCCCACCATTTTTTCTGTTCTCGTGCTTCTCCATGTGCCCTTTTCGTTTAAGATGTGGTATGTGCTTGTGTTTTCATGGCGTTGGTTTTGCTCGGGGATTTAATGATTCCAAACAAGTCTACACTATTCTTAAGGAAGACAAAAACAGAAAAAACATCAAAAAGGAGAGTCCTCAACTCAAGGAGTTATTGGCTTGGGAAAACCATGATTTTTTGGACAGGATTGTCGCTTGGCATCTTTGTTTGCTTCCCATTCCCACCTATCTCAGACTCAAGAATCCTTTAGTTGGCAGCCATCTGTGAAGTAACATTGTCACCCAAAGATCACAGGGATGACACGTACATGGCAGATTGGATTTAGATTGGTTCGTGTGTCTGTCACGTTCTGATTGCTAACTTTAACACGAGGGTTGCGAAAGTGGAAGGACCACTGCTTCCCATCCCACGGTAGGTGTTGAAGTGTGGAATTTTCGATTGATGGATTGAATAACTGTTTTGGTTTTATCGGACTTTATATTGTTTTTCTTCCTCAAGTATTATATTATACTTTATAATATTGTCTTCCATTATAGGATAAAGAGCCGACCAACAGCGACCTACACTCGATATAAGACAAAATCACTACAACAGTAACCGGTAGAGCTTTCCATAAACATTTACTCAATTACATTTCAATGATTCGTCTGGTGACTAAATTATTTTTATATACCATGTTCTAATAATTCTCATAATTATTATTGTTAATATTACTTAAATTAATTGACTAAATGAACCTTCGACTATCGGAATAACTCCAAGTGACAATCTTTTGAATGAGATAGGATTTTCTGTCTAATATTATGATGTCTTATTATGTCCCATAAATCTCAGTAATTCATTTATGTGAGTTTCGCGTAGGTCTCACATAAATAAAAATAAAATCTGCATAAATAAATGACTGAAATTTATAAAAAAAAATAAAATACCGTAATATTAAGCCTTTTGAATAGCTTGCAATTAGACTTTGATATGATGTAACCTGACACGCTCCATACAACTTGTTCCAAGCTCTTTAGTCAATGGACCGATTGAAAGTCGAAATTTAGGCCTTGACTCAAAATCATGCAGAGACCATGTTTATACTTGTTGAAATAATGTTATTATAAAATATTTTAAATATGATTCTTCTTATTAAACATTAGTTAAACTATTTTAATAAATATCTAACTCAATTACATCAAATTTAACTCATTTATCTCGTATAATAAAAAATCTTTCCTTCAAATTACTTATTTTAAGCATTTTCTTGATTATAAGGAACTAGTGAGTTGAAGTTAAATTAAGGTATATATAATTAGATTAGAACATACATCTAACAAAACTTAATTATATGTCACTTTTAAATTAGTTTTTTAAACAAGTATATTCATTATCAAACAAATAAAAACAACAACTCATTCAATTATTCAAATAATAGAATGAAAAACTTTGTCCACCTTTCAAGAATGGTTTCATAATAGATCATTAAAACTTTTTTTTAATTGTAAAATAATAAAGGAAACTAATAAAAAGCAGTTTGAGAAAAAAAATAAAGAAATTTATGAAACAATTCCTACATTAAATTGCAATTGTTAAGAAATCTAATTTCTAAACATTTCCTTGAATAAATGTTGCTTGATTCGTATCTACAATTAAACTTTAAAAATTCAAGCAATTTGATTACTGAAACACTTTCTTAAAAATTCTAGCAATCTTTTCAAGCCATATATTATAAATGACAGCAATAACATAAGCACATAAAACTTGCTTTTTGATTCTACGCTATGTTAAGTAATATAAGAAGAAAACTTGCCATCTATGCTTCTCAAGTGGGAATCCAATGCAATTAATCCAAATTATCACAAGTTTTAAAGACATTCGGACCAATTACACTTAAAAAATACATGAAAATCATATTCATGGTCGCATCCACACAAGTATTAATCTACACAAGCATATTTTTAGTAAATCACCATCCTTTAAAAGTCAACAAACACAAAAAGAATGTTGTAGTATGTTTAACCTTTTCTAAACAAACCTTTCAACTTCACTTATCAATTAAATGTAACCAGTGGATATGGTATATTTCCCATTATAAGTATATCTTCCTTTCCTCTATTGAAACAACACTGGAAAACAACTTTTGATAATTGCTGTCTAGTTTCAAAATTTAAAAATTTTAAATCTAACTACACCTTGAGATTTACTAAAGGATACATGCTACCAACTCATCAGATTTAAGGTCTTAGCATTAGAAGTTATTGTGTGGAGTATAAGATCATAGAATTTTGTTTGAGAAAGTTGAATGGAGTAATGGAGCAACAAGTAGAGAAAAATGTGGGAAAAATAAGACACAAGAAATTATATCTACAGTACCAATCTTTTTCACAGTAATATGTCCTTGCGCAATTATATCTCAGATGAAGTGGTACTTGGCATCAATATGCTTTGTTCTTTCATGAAACATTTGATCTTTGGTCAGATGGATAACACTTTGGCTGTCACAATAAACAATAGTCATATGTTGATCTGAATTCAATTCACTAAATAAGTCTCTTAACCAAATAACTTCCTTAATTGCCTATGTAGTAGCCATGTATTCTGCGTCTATAGTGGACAATGTAACCATAGGCTATAAGGTAGCTTTCCCACTAATGACACTACTTTTAAGTATGAATACATAACTAGTGATTGATCTCCTTTTATCCAAATCACCTGCATAATCTGAGTCAACAAAACCAACTACACCATTCTTACTTCTGCCAAACTCCGAACATGAGTTAGTAGTACCTCATAAATATCTCAAAATCCATTTGACTGCATGCCAATGTTCTTTCCCTGGATTAGTCATATATCTACTTACTATACTAATATCACGTGAAATGTTAAGATGTGTGCAAACCATTGCATACATCATACTACCAACTGCATTAAAGCAAGGAACTTATGTCATGGACTTAATTTCTGTATCTGTTTGTGGCGATAAAGCAATTGAAAGCCTTAAATGAGCAACAAGAGGAGTACTTATAGGTTTAGCGTCTTTCATACTAAAACGTTCTTAAACCTTCTTAATAAAACTCTTTTGAGTAAGGGAAAGTTTGCCTGCAAGTCTATTTCTTTGAATTTTCATCCCTAGAAATTTCTTAATTGCTCTCAAATCTTTCATCTCAAATTTACTATTAAGTTCGGGTTTCAACCTGCTAATCTAAAAAATATTCTTGATAGCAATAAGCATATCAACAACATAAAGCAACAGATAAATGTATGTGCCATCATCAAGTTTTCTGAAATAAACACAACTATCATATTGATTTCTAAAATAGCCATGATTTACCATAAATGAGTCAAACCGCTTATACCATTGCCTAGGAGATGGTTTTAAATCATACAATGACTTCTTTAACAAACAAACATGGTCTTTCTTTCCTTCAATTTCAAAACCTTTAAGTTGTTGAATATATATTTTCTCCTTTAATTCACCATGTAAAAATGCAGTTTTAACATTCAACTACTCTAATTCCAAATCATGCATAGCTACTAATGCAAGAAAGACACAAATAGAGCTATGTTTAACAACAGGTGAGAAAACTTCATTAAAGTCAATTCCTCAAACCTGACTGTAGCCTTTTGCAACCAATCATGCCTTGTATTTCCTTCCTTCCTCTTAAAGATCCATTTGCATCCAATAATTTTCTTGTTCTTTAAAGTTTGACTAACTCCCATGTTTTGTTTTTATGGAGAGACCCAGCCTCTTCTTATATAGCAACCACCAATTTGGTAGAATTATCACAAGAAACAACTTCTGAAGTGGAAGGCTCACCAACACCTTTTATTTCTTGTGTTGTTGCAAATGCTTATGCTGCCAAATCGACATCAACATATTTCCTTGGTGGTTTTATTTCTCTCCTGGGTCTATTTTTCGCAATGGAATATTGCTCCTTTTCTTCTGATGAAGTTTCTCCCTCTTCCTCCATTATGACTTCCTTTTCTGTAATTGTGGGGTCGTGGATCTCCTTCAAAGAGATGTTTTGTGGAGAACCATTCTCCACCTCAAACTCCACCTACTTGGGCATACTCTTCACACCTGTATAAGAAGAAATAGGAGTCTCGTCCTTTTGGTGAAGCATAGCTGATTCATAAAAATTGACATCCCTACTAATGATTAGTTTACTCGCCTCAGGATCATGACACCATAATTTATATCCATTGACGCCATTAGGATATCTAACAAATATGCACTTTTTGGATATGGATTCTAACTTTCCATCATTAACATGTAAATATGCTAAACACCCAAATATCTTTAAATTTGAATAATCAGTAGGGTTGCTAGACCATACCTCTTCTGGAGTCTTACATTTAATGACTATCGTTGGAGAGCGATTTATCAAGTAACACGTTGTTGATGCTGCTTCAGCCCAGAAATCTTTTGGACGAAATATGGCAAACTTTCTCTAAAATTGTTCTTTTCATTCTTTCTACTGCACCATTCTGTTGCGACGTACCTCTGACTATTAAATGGTAGACTATTCCTTCATTCATGCAAAAATCATTAAATTCACCGTCACAGAAATCTAAGTCATTATCTGTCCTAAACCGCTTTATTTTTTTGCTTGTCTGTTTTTCAACCAATGCCTTCCGTTTTTTGAAAAAGATAAACACATCATTCTTCTGTTTCAGAAAATATGCCCATACCTTTCTCATACCTTCCTGGAGTAATCATCAATGAAGGTAAGCATGTACTGAGCGCCACCTTTTGAAGAGACACATACAGGCCCCCAAAAATTAGAGTGAATGTAGTCTAGAGTGCTTACCTTTTGTCTTGTGAACAGTAGTATAAAAACTGACTGTTTTCGATTTATCGGATACACACTGTTCATAAAATTTAGTTTTGACACTTTTTGGTTACAAAGAAGATCTCTTTTGCTTAGAAGTGTTAAACCTCTTTTGCTCATAGATCCTAGCCTCATATGCCATAATTTGGTGACATCTGATTCTGACAGAGCTGACATGGCCACATTAGCTACTCCAATAACATACTTTCCTTTTAAAATTTACAGTTTCCCAACTTGAAAAGCCTTCATCACGACCAGGGCACCTCTACTTTGAGAACTCCACCTCCACCAGTGTAATGGTAACCTTTTGAATCCAAGGTACTTAAAGAGATGAGATTTCTCTTTAAGTCTTGGATATGAAGAACATCTGTCAACGTTTTTACTACACTATCAAACATTTTTAATTTGATAGTGCCTACACCAGCCATTTTACAAGCTTAATTGTTTCCCATTAATACAACTCTATCATCAACTGGACCATAGGTGGAGAGCCAGTCTTTGTTGGGACACTTGTAAAATGAGCAGGTAGTGCTGGACCCCGTTCTCGGAGCCCAGCTATCCGAAATCGGAATCAGAAGAAAACGCTAGCGGGCCTCTAAAAGGATTATCTCAACAAATCCTTAACGAATCCATTTTTATTTTCGTTAATAAATTTAAAAGAAAAACTTTTGCTAAAACCACGACGAAAGAAATCATTTTGAAATCGGACGAAAATACCAAATACCAAAGCTGACCAGAGGATGTCCGTTAAACGGACACACATGTCCGTTAAACGGACATCGGATGGTCGAAATGGCCAATTCTCTCCCGAGAGTGTCTGTTAAACGGACACGCATATCCGTTAAATGGACACACACTGGAGAAAAAATCCCAATTTCAACCGAGAGTGTCCGTTAAACGGACACACACTGGATAAATGGGTTAGAACATCCGAGGTTGTCCGTTAAGCGGACACGTATGTCCGTTTAACGGACAAGCACTGGACAAAAGGGCCAAATTCACCCGAATGTGTCTGTTAAACGAACACACATGTCCGTCTAATGGACAGGCACTGGACAGGGTGACCAATTTCACCCGAGAGTGTCCGTTAAACGGACACACGCTGGACAACCAGTCCAGACTTCCTTTTCACCTGATCAACACCTCCAACTTCCACCCAAACATCACATACACTTCTCACTTCCCAAAAATCAACATTTCTAACATCCAAACTCAAACACAACATTAACTACCACACTCAAATCTCAACTACCAAACTATGCTAACCCCTACAAAGAGGCAAATTCAAGCATTTCACACATTCATCAAAGGTAGCATAGAGAGATTTCATATTTCATAAAAAGAGATTCTTCTTTTCATTTTCACTACAAAACGAGTTCATACATAGCTTTAGAATACATATCGAGATTTCATCAGCTTTACACAAGTTCAAAATACAACTGATGCTTCATGATCAATATGCGATCTAAAGCTACTCAAAATCTAACTAATGTTCAAAATGCGTCAACTACTCTCTCGAGATAGA
>JANKOD010000009.1:12861724-12872326 GCA_026284645.1 Erythroxylum acuminatum | reverse complement strand
AGCCGTTTCTCCGACGCCGTTATCAGTCTGTAAATTCCGTCGCTAATTAAGCTTACCGACGGAATATGTACAAATTCCGTCGGTAATTTCCGTCGCTATACTCTATTTTTCTTGTAGTGAAAAGCTATCTGAAGAAAAAAGATTGCCTAAAGGATGTGGAGGAAGGTGATTGGCAATGGTTGATTGAGAATGAATGTGAGACCCTAAATTTAAAGGTAATTTTAAAATATAAGTACTTTAACTTATTTTATTAGTTGTTTTCTTTAATTAAAAACAAATTATTTATCAACGTATAGGAGCAAAGTGAAAGAAACACAAGTAATAGAGGAAATCAAAAGATGAAATCAATTTCTAGTACAAAGTCTATTGTACAAATTGCATATGGGATGGTAAAGTTAAATTTTATTTACTTAAAATTAAAATTATATTTTTCTTTAAAAAATAAGTTCCAATTAATCATTAATTTTCTTTGTCTTTTCTTTGTCTTTTCTCTTTTTAAAAAGATAAAGATTCTGATGAGTGACCCGATGCTATTAAAGTTTGGAAGGTATTGCAACAAAAGCCAAATGGAACTTGGTTTGTTCCAAATGGAGAAGAAATAATGGTATGAAAGTTACAGTCAAATTAGATTTTTTTTTAATTTTAAAATTACTTTACTAAATTTTCAAATTCTATCTAAATATAAAGAATAAGCTTCAAGAAGAGGGAGAGAAAAATAAAGAAAAGATTTCATCTGCACCTCTACCACTCTTTGGGCATTTTGGACTTGTCCTAGAAAGGAAGTCAAGTTATTCACGTGGTTTAGGTGTTAAAATGATAACATTTAAGTCTCGAGAAAAAAATTGAAATTCTAGCTGAAACTGAGGCTGCAAAGAAACATGCAAGTGATTTAGACGATGAAGTTGCAAGACTTACTGAAATCACAAAAACCCAAAATGAAAAGATTCAAGCTCAAAATGAGAAGATTCAAGCTCAGGATGCATTTATTGAGAAGCAAGCCACATAAATGAAACAAATTTAGTTGTTTTTGTACATTTAACAAATATTGGAGTAATTTACAATTTGTTACTCAATTCGTTTGCCTTAATTGAAGATCTATCAAGTGCCACAACATCAAATACCCCATCTAATCATGTAAGTTTATAAATTTATAAAATATACAATATTTAGTATCACTTCTTATCATTATCATTATATTATTATAAAATGTTAGTACTAAATTTATAGCTTAATATTTTATAAACTAATTAACTGATTTTTTTATTTATTTTGTAGGAAACAAATCAATAGTTAACTTCGTCCTGAAGAATAGCCAGGAAATTTTACCTTAGAGAGTTTTAACTTAAATTAGTACGTAGTAGTTTGAGATAATTGTAATAAGCAATTTTCTTAGATATTAAAATTTCCAATTTAATATATTGGAAATTAGCATTTTGTACATTTTGGTGATTTTTATATATTTTATATATACTAATAATTTTATTTGCTTGTCTTATAATATCTTGGTACTAAAAATCTATATCATTTGTGACAACTTCTATTTTATGGCCACCAATGCAAAAAAATTTATCGATTAAGTAATTACATTGTTAAATTTAGCATTATTATTTGTGACAAACATGAACACATTAGTGATAAATTTATTGCAACATATATTTTTTATTTAGTGACAATATTATTGTAACATATAACTTTCATACTTGTGATGAAATCTGTTAAACAACATGGTCACTGATGCAAATTTCTTTTACTGCTAATGTAATTCTGTTGATGAATTGATAGTTTTATTTGTGATAATAATAAACACATTAGTGACAATACTTTTTGTAAGAACCAATTTTCATTTTTGTGACGAAATGATAATTGACACTTTTTAATTCAAATATTAGTGACCAAGAAGTAATGGACATTGATAAAAAAAATTATTAGTGACAAATATTTTGTCACTATTTATAATTATTTTAGTAGCGATAATATTGTAACAATAAAATGAAGTACTGTTACGACTTTATTCACTACTACTTTATATTATTTGTGTCAAAAAACTTATCATAAATATGTAAAATTGCTGTGACCATATAATGTTGTCACACATTCCATATATTTTAGTGTCGACACTTTTGTCACAATATAATGAAGTATTGTTATAACTTTATTCGTTACTACTTTATATTATTTGTGTCGGCAAACTTGTCATAAATAAGTAGAGTTGTTGTGACCATATAGTATTGTCACATATTTGATAGGTTTTAGTGTCGGCAATTTTGTCACAATAAAATAAATTACTATTACGACTTAATTCGTCACTACTTTATATTATTTGTGATAATAAACTTGTCATAAAAATGTAAAATTATTGTAACCATATAATTTTGTCACACATTTTACAAGTTTTAGTATCAGTATTCGTGTCACAAAAGTACTGCATAATTGTGACCATTTTTTAAATTAGTCACTATTTCATTAGTGACAGAGGTATTTGTGACGGGAGGTGTCAAAGATTGGACACTATTAACAATAGTGACAAATATTACTGTTTTTAGTGACAACTTATACTTTCACTAAAAATACAATTTCTTGTAGCGAGTAATAAGTTCAATTACAATGGTATATGTCTAAGCATTTTACTAGTCAAGAAGAAGTTTAGCACAACCTCATAAATCTTATTATCCACAACAGACTAAGCATGTTTACAGAATTGATTGTTAAACTCATCTGATCTTGTACTTTTGCAAGAGTCAATAGATAACACAATCTTTTGAATTTTCTGTTACAAGTTATTACTCAGTGTTTAGTCTTGAACCCTTTTTTACACCTTTTATCAATGAAACACTTTTTTTTTGTCCTTTTCTAATATAGTTTTATAAAACTTAACAATCTAATTAATCTACCACCAAATTGTTAAAATCATTTAAAGAAAATTTGAAATTTTTTTAAATATAGTATTGTGAACTGTTCTTTTTAGTTAATATACAAGAAAAAAATAAGCATCTTTTGCCCATAAAATATGGAGATTAAAGCATGCTTCTTGATTCATTAGTTAGACAACATAGTTTTTATAGTCTCTTTTTAGATTTTGTAACATTATGTATAATTAACTTAAATCCCAAATTCAGATGTATATAATAAGCATGTATACATGAATTAACCGTACTGATAATCAATTCAAAAGAATAAAAAAGGTCCCCTTATCAAGTCTCAACTAGATAGAGTCAAATAATGCAAAAATTATATCCTCAATAACCATTAGAGGTTGACTTAGGTCCTGAGGTGTAGAAGAAAGGACCAACTGTGAATAACTTCATCTTCTTCTCATCAAGGAATCGATAAGAAGAAAGAAGAGCACCGCTAATCCCTTTGTTAACATCCGTTGGAACTTCACAAGTCCCCAGAGGAGATAGATCGAGAAAAGCCCTGCACTCTTTGATCTTACAGTTCTCTTCCACCTCATATGGAGATAATGTTGCGAAGAAGTAGCCCTCAGGATCGGTCGCACCACTGAGAAAGGAGAAAGGTGCTGTTTCGTATTCGTACTCGTCAACACATGTGCATGTTATTCTCGCCACAGCTCCTGTTCTCATGCACATAAGATAATTCCTGTTAGTTTTAGACCTACAGATTACCAAAGAAACTATGAACTTGATCCTGTTTTTATCCACCTAACAAACAATTTTGAACTCTTGAAATTGTGCAAAGGAATTACCTTCAAGAGGGAAGTGTTTAGTGCCTGTTTTGCAATAAACAAGCCCTTGAATACCTATCAGAGATGTCAGAAACTTGTCATTGTTTAGTTCTGGTTTTTCAAATGTGGACTTGGAGCCATAACCAACATCAGCGGCAGAAGCAATAAAAACCCACGAAAGAAACAGAAGAAGAGAGATATTGACACGAAAGGAAGCCATTGATAACTAAGGTATGCTAAAAGAAGAAAGATACTGAGGTTGAGGATTGAAGCTATCTTAGTATATAGAAATTATTATCGTATCCTCTGATAAAATGAATTCATAACGTGTAGTTCCTAACCCTAACTGAATAAAATATTATGAAGTAGGAATTTATTTGGCCGCACGACAGATTAGGAATCGACTGAAATTGGTCGCGTCATGCATGCCGTTACTTTGGCTACGTGACTGGCAGAATCCTTGTCTTGTGTATCTGTTGAATATTGAATTATTGTAATACTATAGATTCCATCGTTTAGGTAGCTATTTCATTGCCATGCTATCATTAGATCACCAACTTGTGTTGTAAAAAATGATAAATTAGTTTGAATGAGAGTGAAATTAAATTCAATTTAATCAAATTTAGTTTAAATTTAGATTCAAGAGTTTAAATCAAATTAGATTTAAATTTAATAATTATTCTCTTAATTTGATTAATTACGAATGTTAAGTTAATTTAAAAATTAATAAATTAAATTATATTGTAATAATTTTCACTCTTACCCAAAGTTAATTTAATTTATGACAACCTTCTTGTTATACTATCTCATCTTGATAAATATCGCCTCCTAAAGGATGGTCGAGTTGGTGGAGTAAAAAGATATGAGACTAAAAGTTTTTGTATTCGATTTCTTCTATCTACGGTCTTTCGATCAAGTCTGTTGTACAACACTTGCCTAGTATGAAGTACCTAGTTGACTTGATTTGCAAGCTATTCCGTCAATTTGAAGATTTACCTAATATGCATTCAAAGGGTGACGATTGCGAGTTTCTCCGTTTTAAAAACAAAAATATTTGATAAATATCAATGTATCTATCTCATTAAGAGCGTATAAGACTTGCATATTTTTTTTGGTAAATATAAGACTTGCATATTTATTCTTTATTGTCCCAATTTTTGGTTAAGCATTATTATTCAAGCTTAGTCGTGTGCCAACTAAGCATATTGCGTTTATCCCCCTCGCCAATGGACTATTTTTTCATTCCTGCTAAATTATTTATTTTGTTGAGTAGTCTTGGTCACGTAGACAATTAGTTATCAGCAATCCTTTCTGTATAAGGCAACGTTTGCCCCCCGTTTCAACTCAATCCTGCAGGGGGATATCCACCTTCCTTGTATGCTTACCTTGCAACACAGTCACATACAAACAAATGGCTCTAACTCGTTTCTTTCTTTCAGCATCAATCCTCCTTTTGCCATTCCTAGTCATTGCCTCTGCTGATGATTACAGCTATGGGTCAAAGCCAGACATTGTCAATTCAGACAACGGGTTTGGTCAAAATCAATCATTTGATCTTGTTAAGCCTGATTCGGGTTCTGCACCAAAATTAACATCCGAAGCTGTAAAGCCTGGCTATGATGATATACGAGCACATGATTTGGAACGGTCGAGTTTGACCGTTCCAAAACCAAGCAATGACAAGGCTGACAATGAATACATTACACCAACAGAAAAGCCACTTCCCATTGGCATAGAAGGTCTTGTTCTTTGTAAATCTGGCTCTTCGTATGTCCCTATTAAAGGTAATCATCCTTTCCTAAGATCGTTTCTTTAAATTGTTTGATGTTATTCGAAGTCTTGCCAAACCTTAAATGCAGGAGCTGTTACCAGGATAATCTGTTCAGCAGCACATCAGAACGGATACGATGTAAAACCCTTCTCCTGCCTAGCTGATGCAACTGATGCAAATGGTTACTTCTTCAAAACATTGCCTGATTTTGGGATTTTGGATAACTTGAAGATTACAGAATGTAAAACCTACCTTGAAAGCAGTCCATTGGATACCTGCAATGTCCCAACTGATGTGAATAAGGGGATCACTGGTGCTCTCTTTTCTTCTTTCCGCATTCTGCATGACAAGAAGATCAAGTTGTACAGGGTTGGACCTTTGATCTACACATCTAATGTCGCAATTGCAAATAATTACTAAAAGGTGATCTGCTTAAGCAGTCTAATGACCACATTCTGTTACGTGGACTCGCTCATCTCTGTTCTCTATCGTTCTTTAATTTTTGGAGTTGGGTTACTCTTATTTCCTGTCAATGTTATTTGCATTCTGCTATTGCAATTTTGCATTTGTTGTCGTAATAAACAATATAATTTGTTATTTTGTACTACCATAGAACATGATTTCCTTTCGTATAATAATTAATAAATTTACCAAACATGAATTGACGTTTGATCTTTTTCACATATTCTTTAGTAATTTAAATTGCCCTAATCCATCATCCATCACACTGACACATATAACGAGGAAAATATCTAACGTCTTTTCTATGTTTTATAATTACTTAATTCTTTTATTTTCAATTGTGGGAGTATTCTTTCTTCTGAGTAGTACACATATTGTCTAGTTGAAGCAACACGTAGTTTAATAGAAGTTTGTACACATATTGCCTAGTTGATGCAACACTTAGTTTAATAGAAGTTTGTACACATATTGCCTAGTTGATGCAACACTTAGTTTAATAGAAGTTTTTGATTGATTGATTGTTAAATTTTTATTCATATACAAACTTAAAATTTTAAAATCATTAGATTATGGTCATATAAAAATTATTATAATCTTTAACGACTACTTTGACTCTATATCAAACATTATTGTTTTTCTTCACTTTTTTTAAGCCATTCAAATAATTTTAATTTAATTTTATAATAAGGTTCTTAATAATTCATGCTCTCTTTTGGAGTATATTCTTAGCTCTTAATCAAACTTTTTGTTGAACTAATATCAATTATTTTTGGATTAATTGTGAAAAAATTCAAACTTTACTCATATTTGTAATACTAATATTAGCTTTAAAAATTGATACTAAAATATTTCAACTTTTAGTTTTTAGCAAAAGTAGTCTGAAGTTAAGTTAGTATATATATCATTTGACTGCCACATATTGTATTTTTCCATGTATGAATTTTATTGTTAATAAATTAAAAATATCAATCTTCTTCTTCATATGTTTAAAGAGTTTGATATTTTTAATTTATTTAAAATAAAATTCGAACATTTCACAAATATTATATGCAAAAATTATGTGGCAAAAGTACTAACATAATGTGGCTTACCACATCATCCATATTCGCAGAGAATTTATTGTCCGACTATTTTTGCTAAAAATTGAATGTTAAAATTTTTTAGCACTAGTTTTTAAAGTTAATTTAGGCTAGTGTTGTAAAATTGAATAAAGTTTGAATTTTTTAATTATCCCTTTATTTTTCCAAAACAAACTAATACTTCTTGTCAATCAAGCCGTTTTTGTGAGCGATAAAGATAAGAGAAAAACCAATTTAATAAATTTTTTATTACAATTACCTAGATCTAGGTATGCTATTTAATTTATTGTTGGTTTACCTTGCCCAAAAGGATAATTTGTTAATGTCTATTGTAGAATTTTGGGTTAATTATAAAAAGTATTAAATTTTACTCAGTTTTAGAATTATAGTCTAAACTTTAAAAAGTGATAATTAACGTGTCCAATCTTCAATTGACGACAAGTTATCAATTGAAGATTGAAATAATAATATCAGGTTAGTTTTAAAAAAATTAAAAATTAAAAAATTTAATCGTCGCATTTTAAAATTTAAACTATAATTATAAAATTGAGTAATTAATCCCTAGATTTTTTCGTCATTTTCAAAGTGTTTGTTTAAGTTATTTTAGCGTTTTTACCTAATAAAATTAAGAGAGATGCTGGAAAGAAGAAATCTTTTATTTTTGTTGCAATGACTATAGAGCAATGTGAATCACCTAACCAACTCCGTGTAAAACATTAATTGAAGCTTAAACCCTATTTTGTTGAACTCGTATTAATACTTTTCACTCTTTATATCAATGTTAAATTTAGTATATGTGTTGAATGGGAAAACTTCAATAAAGTTTTTAAACTTTACTTACTTTTATATATCAGTAAAAGTTAATAAAATAGTAACTATCAGTGTTAACCTAGCACATCATATGGCATGTAATTGACATGTCAAATAGGACATTTCCAATAGGACACATAAGGTTGGACATTTCTACTATAATTTACCCTAACATGAATATCATATCTCGTATGATTAGGGCCTGACGTGATAATTATGTGTTATCGTGTTAAATAATTCTATTAATGTGGAACACTATAATTACAGGATTAACCACAAATTATTATTTAGGATCAAATAATTTATTATTATTTCTTATAGTTCTTATTGATGTTATAAATTAAATAAAATTTAAAATTTTTATTATAATTTACCTAATTAAAAATGCAAAAATAAAGTTCAAATTGGTTGAAATTATTATTTTAATTCGTACATCTTTTATGAATTATGCCAGCCACAAGTTCTACTTGCTAACAATCCGACGTCGATTTCCAATGCATCTTCTCGTGCAAATTGCAGATACATATCCCATAAATTTATAAAATTTTATACAATTTTAAAAAGAGAAATCTTCAAACCAATGTTGCGAATATTGTACCGAACTTGGTACTGGATTGAGTTCTGGTATAGTACTGTACTGATACCGGTCAATACCGGATACCATTTCGGATAATTTTTTTAAGTTTATAAAATAGTGACTGAATTTTTTTAGAAATTGCACAATAGTTTATTGTCCTATTGTACAGTTGTACTGTATATAATTTATAAGTTTACATAAATGCTATTTTCAAAAATCATAATAATAAATAATAACCACAATTAATATGAAATAACAATAATTTTCAAATATTCCACATATAAATAATAACCACAATTAATGTGAAAAAGACAATTATCATCATATAAATATAAAATTAAGAATAATACAAAGTATTTAAAATATTACAATTTCATCATATAATAAATAATAATTACATCAAAAGTTCAAAACATCTAATAAAAAGAAAAATAAATATCCTTAACTCTCAAACTATTATGATTTACCATAAAAGTTCGTGATAAGAAACCAACCAAGTTGAAGTAAAACATATAACAAAAACATTTACAATTACGTTACATATATAGAATTTAATGTTGGATCCTGTTTCCGGAACCCAACTCTCTTGCTTAAAATCGTGAAACTTGAGCGTGCGTATGACTTTGAAAGGTCATAAGTTTTTTTTCATTCTTAATCCCCTGAATTCTTAAAGATATTATGAAATACATCTTCAATATTATAACATCTCAAAATTTCCCTTACAATAGTTCCATAGTGTGCCCATGTTACCTAATTACCATGCTTGACTTCGTTTCTCCTACTTGTGCACAAATTGTGGAAAACTTAAAATCTTAAATTCAATTTGAATTCTTCATGTAATTAATAGCTCTATGAATCTTGTTTAATTCGGCTCAATAATTTCCTCAATCGGAGCTCTATAGCTCAAGATATCATCAAAAGACCACAACGTGCACAAAACACTAATCATGCTCTCTTGGCCGGCCTCTTACTTGCTCTAATACAAACTTCCTTAAATTAACTCCAATTGCTAAAACCTTTTATGGAGAGATAGCTACATGTATTAGAAAACCATTTCCACAAGAATCACCTCAATTGGGGGTCGGAGGAGGGAATTATGATCAAACGAATATACCATGTTCATTCCCCAAAATCACATTGAACATACTTTGGCACAATTGCCATAACGTCTTCTAAAATAATCCAAATGCCTTCGTTATTATTCCATTTGAAAGCTAACATCCATATCTACAAGTCGTATTAGAGGTCTCAAAGCGAAATTCGGCCTCAAAACGGGCATGCATGTCCGCTTAACGGACATGGATCGGGCAAACTGTCCAATTTCACCCGAATCTGTCCGTTTAACGGACACATACTGCCCAAAGTATCCAAAATCACCCGAGAAGGTCCGTTAAATGGACTGGTATGTCCGTTTAACAGACACATACTGGGCAATGTGTCCCAAACCTTCTTTTAAGCATCTCCAATACTTCAAACTTCATCCTAACATCATATATACCTATACACTGTATAATTTTCATCTCCTATCATGCAATTTCACTTCATCCTAATTCAATCATCAATCTTAATTCATCAAACTACCATTCTTGATCGATTTAGTTCATCAAAACCCTAATTCCTCGTCAATTTCAAACCATATACAACTCATAACCAAATTCTATCAATTCAATTAATTTCTTCTTTCAAATGTACTTAACATCTTTCTCCAAATGGAAATTCCTCAAATCTTCAACTTCAATTCATCATCCATACATAAATCTACAAACCCATTTCATCATACATAATTCATAATTTACATCCATATACCAATCCATGTACAAACTCATAATTCAAACCATACACAATTCCATGATGCATATTCTTAAACCAATCTATATTTCATTAACATCATTCCCAAAATAATAATTCATGTCCATGTGCTAATTCATATTCTCTTAACATCACATATCAAGAATTTTACCAAATCCAATGGCATGATCAAGCCATATTACAATATCTCTCAAAATCACAATTTACATCATTCACTTGCTCAAAACATAATTACAGCTTTATAATTACAACAATAATTCTAAAACAGCACAAAACATGCAAAATTGGATTTTGCCTTGATCCCTTTTTCTTGATTGCTTGTTCGAAACCTGAAAATGGGGAAAAAGTGGGGGTGAGCTTGGGAGCTCCGTGGGTTACATATTTATAACTAAAATAACAAACAAAACAGTTT
>JANKOD010000009.1:12788335-12799780 GCA_026284645.1 Erythroxylum acuminatum | reverse complement strand
ATACTTTTCCTAAGCCATTTGAACCAAAACTCCTTCAAAATTCCAAAGGATTTGAAACAACTAACCTTGAATCTCCAGCCACGATTTTTGCTCTTTGCCTCTAATGGAAGATCAAATCTTCCTCTTTTGCTTTTCCTTCTTGAAAAACTCTTAAAATCACTCTTCCAAAGCGAAGAAAGGTGAAACCCTAAGTTCTTCTTCTTCTTCTCTTCTTTCCCTCTCAACCGAAACTCACCTCTCCTTTTCTTTTTGAAATTTTCGTTCATCTTCTCCTATCACACAACAAGTCTTCTTTCTTTGTTCTAATGAAGCCAAAAAGACCATCCTACCCCTACTTGTAAGCCCTTATACCTTTTTACCTTAAGTGATCTTCCCATTTTGCCCTTATACATTCTTATTCCTTCAATTAACTAACACCATACTATATTCTAACTTAATCTTAATTTCTCCGTTTAAAAACTTCTAATTCCATCAATCTAAACAATAAATCCACCAACCATTGACATTCTAATCAAACTCTAACCAAAAGCAATTAATCAACCAAAACCTCAAAAATATAATTGAAGTCATGCTTATTCAATAAGAAAAGAATTCAGGGGCCAACAGCTATGACTATCGAAGGAATGGCCACACATTCTAAGGCTATTGAGGACCAAATCTCCATACTCACTGACCAATATAATCAACAATCAATTGTGATTGCTGAACACACCTCTACCTTGGAGAAATTGCAGTAACAACGCAATGATTCTATTAAGCTCAACACTTCCATATTTACTCATACCACTATCCTCCATGACATATTGGGCAAACTCTTTAACAGGGGCACACCCAGCTCACAACCACCCTTACTTCCCGTCCCAAACACCTCGCCCCTGATTCAGCACCCTGCCACTTCCTCTTCTTCTTACATTGTAGCTTAATCTCCTTTTATACATGTAACTGCACTACCCTTCGATCCAACCCACACATACACACCCAGATTACCGAAACTTGAAATTCCTCTATTCAATGGTGACAATATTCAAGGCTAGTTATTCTATATTGAACACCTCTTTGCATATCACAATACCCCCTTTGAACAGGAACTCACCAGTGCTACATTTTATATGATAGGCACAACTTTGCAATGGTATCAATGGATGTTGAAGTTTTGATGAATGTAGTTTCACACAAACTGTGAATTACCCACAACAGTTATAAGCTTTCTGACCAATGTGAAAACAAGACAAAATCAAAAACGCAAAATAACAAATAAACACTAAAATTTATTAACACAGTTCGGCACACCTTGCCTATATCTACTAGGCTCTTATCTAGTTTAATACTTTCACTAATGACAATAATTTTATACAAGGCTTTACTGAGCCGACTCACTCAACCCTTAATACTATCTCTCATCCTCATAACTCATGAAAGTAATTTACATTCAATAACATGACCGACTTGTGCTAGCCTCAATAGAGAATTTTCTCAATAACTTTAACGAAAAGATAATAAATAGACAACTCAAGTGATTAAAATAATAACAAATATAATTGAATACACTTGAGAAAAGAAACACAACTTCTATAATTAATTCATCTCCTTCAATGACAGAACATAAAGTTGTTCACCAAGATTATTGTCATATCCAGTTGCTAGAATTTTCAAACATCACTTCCACTTCATTTATCGTTCAATAATTGAGGAATATCTAGCTGAAGAATGTCACAAATTACCCAGCCAAAAACACGCAAATTCTTAGAGATAAACAAGAATCACAAATGATGCACACCCATAATTAATGACAACACAACCATAAAAAGGTGCAGCACAAACACTTCAGCCTTAGGTTGTGTGATACACTTAAAACTGCAGGTCCAACAATTCAGCCTCACAAAAACACACATTCATTTCAAGAAAACCATCTGCTTAAATTTCCCTAAATTTTCAATTAACAACTACAAAGAATGCGTGCCATCAATGATTATTCTGCTCACTAAAGTCATACAACCCACACACAAATGCAGTAGCAATAATCATTCACACGGACAAAACCGATGGTTTAGCCAAATCACAAATAAATCAAGAGACAAATCTTAACTGCAAGGCCATCCAATCATCGACAAAAAAATCAAAGAAAACGCAACACAAAACCTTAAGCCAAGTTAACGTGATACAATAGAGAAGTTTGAAACAAATAGACTTCTATCACAATGCAGTCAGCTCACAAACATTATCGACAATATCCCTAGATATCCAGCTGCCAAGTCATCCAACATATGTCAATTTTACTCTCCAAAAATGACAACATTCAGCCTTCTACATACATGAATCCCATCCATATTCTAGTTGCCATAATCAATTTAAATTCCAGAAAATTTGCTTCCTAAGATAGCTATTATCCAAAAATATACTATCAACTTAATTAGGATTTTAAACCTTATCAAATTTTCCTTGAAAGAGTCTCATATAAATACAACTAGGTCTAATTATCAAATAATGTCTAAAATTAAATAATAAGATATAATCACCTATATCTTAACAGATGAATTCCACTTCTCAGTTGACATCTTGGGAGGCATTCACTCAACAACTTGATCTTAGATTTGGACCATCCAAATTTATAAACCATGAAGCATAACTCTACAAGCTGAAGCAAAACACCACCGTGGCAAATTACCTTGCCGAATTTGAGGCTGTGTCAATGCGAACAACAAGATTGAGTCATTCTAACTTGCTCAACTGCTTTATTTCGGGTCTTAGAGATGACATCCAATGAGAGCTGCTCTGTTTCCTGAAACTACAAACTCTCCATGAAGCCATAGGCACGGCTAAGCTTGTGGAGGACAAATGTAATGCAACAAAGGCTTATCTGCCTCAAACCATCCACAATAAAACACAACCCCCTCTTACCTTATTCTCAACCTTACCACCTCAAAACGTAAACACGACACCCAGGCAAACAACCCAGAAACTCAAACACACTACAGTACCCATCAATAGACTCTCTTTGACTGAAATGGCAACTAGATGACAAAAGGGTCTATGCTTTAATTGCAATGAGAAAATCATTTTAGGACATCGGTGCAAGCCACCTCAATTTCTCTGTCTCATTGCTGAAGAGGACTCATTGACAGCGAAATGGGATGCAAGTGAACCAAATGATGATGTTAATATTGGGAAATCTACCGGTGGGGTTTCTATCACTAGTCGACTGATCATTGTTTTGATTGATGGGGGATTAACAAATCACTTCATCCAAACTTGATTAGCCACTCATTTGTGACTACCCATCCAAGCCTCACCTCAACTTAAAGTGATCGTGGGTAATGGTGAATCTCTAGAGTGTGCTAGTATTTGTTGATAAACACCAATCTAGCTAGGATAGGTGGTGTTTACTGTCGATTTACTGCTCCTACCCATTTATAAAATAGACCTTGTTTTAGGGGTTCAGTGGCTCTCTGAATTAGGGCTCATTTTGTTTGATTACAACTTTTATGAATGGAGTTTAAACATCAAGGTTCTATGTTTCGACTAAGTGGGTTACAACAACCAAACTTGGCCCATATATCTCTACAGCCACTCAAACGTTATAAGAACACTCAAGCAATGACCCAATTTTATCATCTCTCTATCGACCCAATTCACTCCTCCCCTAAACTAGTGACCGGAGCCAATGCTCTTCACCTTTTCTCAACGCCCTCAACACCCTATTTACCAAATTTCAGAAAATTTTCTTTACTCCCACTGGGTTACTGCCTTAGAGATCCTTGGATCATCGTATTCCTCTCTTTCCCAATACCCCACCAGTCAACGTAAGACCATACTGCTACCACCATTTTTAGAAATCTGAGATCAAAAAACTAGTTGGAGAAATGTTAAAGGATGGTATAATCTGTCCCAGTACAAGCCCCTTCTCTTCCCCAATATTTTGGTCAAAAAGAAGGATGCCTCATGGCACTTCTGTGTCGATTATCATGCTCTAAACGTGGTAACAGTCAAAGATTAGTTTCCAATTCCAACGATGGATGAGCTTTTGGATGAACTCCATGGAGCTTCTGTTTTCTCTAAACCTAACCTTTGTGCAGGTTATCACCAAGTTCGAATTCACCCACCCAATATTGAGAAGACAACATTTTGAACACACGAAGGTCATTACGAGTTTACTGTCATGTCGTTTGGACTCTCCAACGCTCCCTCCACGTTCCAAAAAATAATGAACTCAATTTTTTGAAAGACACTACGACAAAATGTCCTTGTATTCTTTGACGACATTCTAGTGTATAGCCCCAACTAGGAGAAGCATTTGCAGCATTTGGAGTCGGTATTCACTATCTTACATAACAACTCTTTATTTGCAAAGCTCTTTAAATGTGAATTTGGTTGTACCAAATTAGGTTATCTTGGCTTGCGGGTGTGGCGGTCGATCCAGAGAAGGTAATTGCTATTCAAAATTGGCCTGTACCAAATAGTGTCAAGATTTTGCGTGGATTTTTGGAGCTTACAGGGTATTATGGAAGGTTCATGGCAACGTATTCCACCATTGTTGTTCCTTTGACACAACCCTTGTGCAAAAAATCTTTTATATGGAATATGGAGGGTACCACAGCATTTGAAACTTTAAAGAGGGCCCTGTCTAGCATGTCAGTATTGGCCCTTTAGAATTTCGATGAGCCTTTTATGCTATAAATGGATGCTTCTGGTTCAAGGATTGGAGCAATTTTATCACAAAATGGACATTAGATAAAATTTTTCAGTAAGGAATTATCACCACGACTTCAGAATTCTTCCACCTATTGTCAAGAAATATTTGCAATAACTGAATCCATTTGATGATGGTGACAATATCTTTTGAGAGGCGATTCTCAATCTAAACTGATCCCCACAGTTTGCGTGCTCTCCACAATCAGGTCATTCAAAAACCTAACCAACAAAATGGCTCACCAAACTTCTTGGGTATAATTTTGATATTGTATATAAACCTGGAGCTGAGAATAAACCAGTTAGTGCATTGTCTAGAGTTTCCTATAACACTTTCCTTGCCCTTCAGACAATTTCTAAACCAGTGGTTGCTATTTGGGATACTTTACGAGAATTTTACAAGACTCATGAAGCTTCTACCCAATTACTTCTATTCAAGATCCCATGTTGATTTTCTGCACCACATCTTGAAGGATGCACTAGTTTGGTACAAAGGCAAAGTTCTCATACCTCCGAAATTTGCATTTCACCTTAATCTTGCATGAATTTCAAAACTCACCCATCAGAGGACATGGCCGGAATACAACGAACACTTGCTTGCATTGCTAGCATTTTTTATTAGACAAAGATAGGCAAAGTATTTAGAAATATGTGGCAAAATGTCAAGTTTTCCAGACGGTTAAACCATTCAATAAAGCACCACAATGCCTACTCCAACCACTTCCCATTCCTAGAAAGATATAGGATACATTGTCTATGGACTTTATGACTCACCTGCCCCTCTTTGTTAACAAAACCACAATTTTGGTAGTAGTAGATAGTTTCTCTAAGCATGCTCATTTCTCTGACTTAGGAGCACATTTTTCAGCTCCACAAGTTATTGAGATCTTCATTCGAGATATAGTGTGCCTTTATGGTTTCCCAGCTAGCATTGTCTCGGATAGGGACCCTATCTTCATGAGTTCTTTTTGGAGAGAATTGTTCAAGCTACATCAAACTGCTCTTGCAAGCAGCAGCAGTTATCACCCCCAAATCGATGGACAAATCGAGGTACTCAATCGCTGCTTGAAAGATTACTTGTGTTGCTTCGCTTCAGACCATCCCAAGCAATGGTTTTAGATTTTTCCATAGGCTAAGTGTCATTACAACACTTCATGGCACTCTACCATTAAAATGTCTCCATTTTAGGCTATATTTAGGCGTTCCCCATTCACTCTTCTGGACTATATCGACTCCTCCACTACAATTACTGATATTGAAGACTTGTTGAATCATGAGTTGATGTGTTAAACACTCTCTGGGCCAACCTGCAGCATGAAAAATCAATCCGATTGTAAAAGAACTGATGTTTCTTTTCAGGTGAATGACTGGGTATTTCTGAAGTTGCAGCTCTACCACCAATCCCCCATAGTCCATTCTGCATTGCTGAGCGAATTGATCAAGTTGCATATCGGCTAGCTCTACCCCCTTCAACTCAAATACATAACATGTTTCATGTATCTAATTTGAAGAAATGTGTCGGTGATCTATCAAGATAGAATATTCCCTTACCACTATAGTCTGTTGATTCTCAACCTGTTCTTAAACCTACTACTGTGCTTGGGTATCGCAAGATTATACAACAAGGCCAGGTTTGTCCTCAATTTTTGGTTTAATAGGAGAACCAACCACCTTCTAATGCTACCTGGGAAACTCTACATGAATTCCAGTAGGATTTTCCTAACTTTGACCTTGAGGACAAGGTGTTTTTTAAAGGGGAAGCAATGTTGCAGGCTAGAATTTAATTGCTAGCATCCCAAATTAGTCTCAGTTGATTTCCCAAAGTAGAAGTATTAGGATAGGAAAATTTTCGTTAAAATACAATGATTATCTTGTTTCCTAAAATGTGTGAGAGGTGTAATTATTGAGTGAATATGTTGTTAAGGCAAAAATAGGAACTCTGTTAAGATTGGTATAGACTTATTATAAATATGAGAATAAATACAAGAAAGGAGTGTCTCTTAGATGAAGAAGGATACGAAACAATGCGCTCAAATATTTTGATCATTAAACCTTTGCCCAATTTGAATCGTGCTTATGCCATGGTGGTTCAACAAGAGCGGGTGCCAACTATGACACGAACTAAAGAAGAAAGAGCCAATCCTATTGGTTTTGCTGTCGGAGCAAGTGGGTGAAATTTAGGGGGAGAAAAGGATAACTCAGTTGCATCTGAGAGGGACATGATGCTGAAAGTTGTTTCCAGTTGATAGGCTATCCAGAGTGGTAGGGTAATGAACCACATGGAAACTCAGTTGGGCGAGGAGATAGTCAAAAGCATGGTAACAGAAGTGGACACAATAAAGGAGGTGTTGCTCGTGCTAATGTCACTCAAGTAACTGGACCTGTGATAGATTCAGATCAAAAGGGCCTCAATGGGTTGAACGATAAGCAGTGGGTAACCTTGCTAGGCATCTTAGGCTCTCATCAAACTAGTGGCCATGAGAAGCTAACAGGTAAGCAAAAAATGTTACATTGGATTATTGACATGGGAGCTTCTCATCATATGACAAGAACCTTGGCATTTTTGAGTGAATTGCATCATATCGTGCCATGTTCCGTCAGGGTACCAAATGGAGATAAGATTATAGCAGTGAAAGAAGGAACTATTCTGTTTGGAGAAGGCTTAAAATTGTGTCGAGTTCTCTTTTTGCCACACTTGAATTGCAATATGATCTCTGTATCACAACTACTTAATGATTCAGATTTGGTTATTCAATTCACTAATAAAATATGTGCTATACAGGACCTAAATTCGAGGAGGCTGATTGGAGCAGGAGAGCAGCGTGAGGGGCTGTACTACCTTAGAGGAGTGATGCCAATGCATGCTAGCAAGGTGACTGTTGTAGGATCATTTGAGTTATGGCATAAAAGGATGGGACATGCTTCTCATAAGGTGGTAGAGTTAATTTTAGAAGCTGGTAGTATAGTTAAAAATATCAATAAAACTTGTGAAGTTCCAATTTCATGTGGTAATAATAAAGTTGAAAGTTGTTTTGACTTGGTACATTGTGACTTGTGGGCACCTTATAAAGTTCCAATTTCATGTGGCGCAATTTATTTCTTGACAATTGTTGATGATTATTCTCGTGTTGTATGGATATATTTGTTGAATGGAAAAACATGAAGTAGCTAGTGTTCTAAAGAAATTTGTTTTGATGCTTAAATGCCAATTTGAAAAGAATGTGAAAATCCACTACAAGAAAATAAGACAATCCGCGACGTTTAAAAAACGTCACAAAATGTCAAAAAACGTCGCAAAATACAATTTGCGACGTTTTAAAAAACGTCACAAAAAACGTCGTGGAATGTGGTGTAGGTAAAAGGTTTCTGCGACGTTTCTCATGAAACGTCACAAAAAATATGGACATTCCGCGATGTTATAAAAAACGTCACTAAAAGATTGGTCATTTTGCGACGTTTTTTAAAACGTCACAGAATGTGACTTTTCGTGACGTTTTTTCAAAACGTCGCAGAAGACATTCTACAACGTTTTCAAAAAAACGTCACGGAAAGTCTTCCACGACGTTTTAAAAAACGTCACGAAATGTCTTCCGTGACGTTTTTATTATTATTTGTATTATTTTTAATTATTATTTTTTCATTTTTTGAAAATCATTTTAATTTAATAGTTTTTTAGTTTTTTAATTATTAAAATTAAAAATTTTATACTGCTTATTTTAATTTTAAATTATTTTGAAATTTTGAAATTATTTGCATTTGGGTCATTTCTTGTAATTTAGAATTTATATATTTTAAATATAATAATCCTTCACATCCAAAAGCGGTCATTTCTTTCCCAAGACTCCGATGAAATATATATGGTATATAACAAAATGGCCCCCATCCATCAATTTAATTTCTACCTGACAGGTCATTAAATTCATCTCTTTTTCATATAACTTCCACACCGCTGAAGAATTAATCATTCCCTGAAATTGGATTCAAAATTTGTCGACTTGGAAATTACAGGGCATGAGAACAGCAATCGCGAAAAGCAAATTAGAGGCAGTGTCCGTCAAGGAATGCATGCCCATTTGCTTGTTTGATACTTTAAGACGACGGGGGCAAAAGTCACAAAACAAAAACTCCAAGGAAAAGAAGGTTAAATTTTCACAAGTAACCGTGTTCTTACATATATGATTAACTTAAGTAATTACAAGGAAATGAAGGTTAAATTTCCAAAAGTAACTGTGTTCTTACATATATGCTTAACTTAACCCCGCAACATTAATCACAAAGAGAAAACTTCAATAATCATATATGAAGTGAAAGCCATGAGTGTCATCGTGCGTGGACAGAACAATCATCGTAGAAAGAATGACCTATATGCGTCTTGGTGCTTGACTGATAGCATCCCTAGCATGTGTTGATCAAACCATGGACCATCAATCTAGCATTATAAGCTACCAAATGTCAATTGAATGTGCTGATAATGAAATATCTGATTAACATGTTGAACACAGCAACATATATGGAATTCTCTTAAAATTTCGGTTTGCTATATTTGAATAGGGGTTATAAACAAGGTAATTAACCAATTAAAAGCCGCGAAACTGATCTAAAACGACATTATGTTTACCTGGATGGCATGAAGAAGAGATTGCATGTTAACAGAAAGGATGAGGCAATCTTTAAGTAATACCTCTCCTTCCTTCTTGGTAGTCAACCCCATAGTGCTGGAGATACCACTGCTTGAAAGGTGCTGCATCAACTGTAAGAAGCAAACTTCCCACTTTCAAGTATCAGCCTGACAAAAGCAAAAGCAATACTTCTATTCAAGGCACAAATGCATCATGAAAGATAAAAATTGAGTGAATTACTTGCGCATGTACTAGAGCACATATAACCAGAATAGATACACCAAGCGGCAAACCTGAGCTTTTTTATAGGAAACATAATAGACTGACAATCACATCAAAACAAAGTAAAGAAAACAATGTAGGGCCTCTATGAAACCTCATAACATGTCAGTGAGGCAACCTCATAACATGTCAGTGAGGCAGCAGGAAGAAAGCATCCTTCAAAAGTAATTTCACAAGCTTAAACTATGTGGCAACAAAAACAAAAACCTTGAAGTATATTTAAGAGAAAACACAGGCATCGATCACCATATATAGCACTTGGCAGAAGATTGAAGAGAAATTTTATCAAATAACTAAAAAGAACTGCCTTGGCCATAAAGTTCCAGATTGCACACATCACCTAGTAAAATGTAAACTTGCTAAACTTTCATCATCTGAGATGAGCATACTCTTTAACTTCTCTTTTTGATAGAAACCAACAAATCTAAAGCTAAATAGAGTCCTTAAAAGGAACTGCTATCTCTAAGCAATTTATCCCGTTGATCTGAAACTTGATAACCAAGCCGTTCCGCTAACACTTGACCGTGTATGCCCATAGGTTAAATATTCTGACGATGTCCATCCCTCTAGTACTGAATAATTATAACTTAGAAACATAATCCATTTACCATGTACGTTATTTCTTCTAGGCCCTTATGGGTTACTTCATTAATTCCAATCAATAGCCTATAAAAGTTGGAAACGGAAGAAAATAATTCCAACAAACTACACCAAAAGCAAGCCAAATTTGAAACAAGATAAGCAAATATACAAATACACCTTTAAAAAATACTCCTTCCTTGCAGAATAATCATCAAGAAACTCGAAACTCCCAAGTTTCCACTACATAATATACAACTTTACAGGTATACAAACAAATACGCAAACAGTTAACGATACGTGATCAAATAAGCACCCAAAACTATACCTTTTGGATCTGTTCGGTGGTGATGTTGGTGGGCGGAAGAGAAGGCATCATGGGAATCATCGGCTGTGGCTGTGGCGGCGCCTGTGGCTGTGGATGTGGCTGCTGCATCTTGTTTGTTCCTCAAAAACTTAGCCCTAAATGCCTGAAATAATACCCAAATTGATAAACCCCAAAACCCAAAACCCAAAACCAAGGTTTTGATTGGCAGTAAGTAAGCAAGTGGGTTAAAGGGAATATAATTTCCTGCCGACGAGGTTTCTGGAATTTAAGACAAAGAGGTAAAGTGCTGTATTTTAGACATTAAAACGAAAAAAAAAACAAACCGAAGGTGAAACACAAGAACTGTGTCTGTCGTTTTATTTTGGATCCAAAGCTGCTTCGGTTCTTTCTTGCAGGCTTCTTAGTTTGGTTGGGCTTCGGCTTCAGTTTGTTTGTACTTTTTTAGTTTTTACTCATTTTGTTTGATTTTTTTTTAGATAAATGGTAAATTGTATTTATCAAAGTGAGGCATGTACATTCGAAATAGGGGCATATCCCTATCGGCCAAAGTAAGGCAAATAAAAACCTAACAAAGCATCTTAACTCAAAAGGAGGTTAGAACAAGAACCCTTTTGGCAACAACAGGAAAACAATAAAACCCACGAATCCCCTTATACCCATAAAGAGGTTAGAAAAATTCATTGTGGTTCGTGATGGCCGTTGAAGCACTGGGGCAAAATGAAGAAAATAATCAAGAACAACTGAATCTATGAGGGTAGAGACTGCAACAGAGGTTGATTCAGCCGAATAATAATGGCCTGCCAGGGAGGAGTGCACTCACCCAAACTCCCCCCATCCGAAGCAAACACGCTAGGATCGCATAGCTCACACACCAGGATGACGCTGCATGGGCCATGCAGGCACAGAGCGCACGCCCATGAGCGCAATCCCGTGAAGTGACCTTGGACAATG
>JANKOD010000009.1:12756918-12773612 GCA_026284645.1 Erythroxylum acuminatum | reverse complement strand
GTCAGTGATCGCACAGTACTCTCACTCTTTGAGTTTAACAGTATACGAATATGTATCTCTCGTGCGTAATGTATTTTTGCGTAAAAAAGTTGTTTTCTTCAACTCCGACTTCTTATTTATAGTTGAGTCTTCAACTGCTTCTTGAATAACTGCTTCTTGATTCTTGAAAGAAACGGTTAGGTAGTTGAGATCTGTAACTTCCTCAGACTGATACTTCTGTCTGGATTTTCTTCTATCTGCTTTTCGCTTCCGTCTGCTTTTTGCTAATCTTCCGTCTGATTTTGTATCTTCTGATTTTTTTAAAGATTCCGTATGCTTTTCGTAACGCTCGTTTTTCGTAAAGCGTCCATCTGCTTTTCTTCCGTCTGACTTTCTTCTGTCTGAATTTCTTATGTCTAATTTTCATAACGCTTCTGTCTGATTTTCATAACGCTTCTGTCTGATTTTCATAACGCTTCTGTCTGATTTTCGTAAAGCGTCTGAATTTTTTCTTCTAAGCTTCCTTCTGAATTTTGCTTCGTCTGATTTTTGTTAAGGTATTTTCCATCTGCTTTTTATTTATCTGTTTCTTTGTTTGTCATCAAAACTATTCAACTAGTAAAGTCAATTTTGACTTAACAGTCACAACCTCAAACATCAACCCTTATTTTCCTTCTTAATTAATCAATTCAAACCCAAGTCCCAATAAATAACATTTGTCCATAGTTCCTAAAATCATTTATCCAAAATTCCACTATTTGACAATCAATTCTACTTCCAGTTATTAGTTGGTCTGTCACTTGGCATTTTTCCTAGTCTAGAATTTACCCTAAAAATTTTCAGAAAAATTTCCTAAAATTCGACAAAATTACTAAATCTAATTTCACTCTCCAAAATAATTTTCAATACCAATAACCCAAAATTCGCAAAATTCTCAAAACAATCACATTTATTACCAATTATACTGCGAATGTCAATGAATGCATGTATACTTATTTTCATGTGCAACAATTTCATTTTTCACAATATATGTATGTCACATAATGCATGAACATGCAATTGCATTACTAAGCTCTCACTGAACACCCATATTTACTATTCTACCCTTCCCGCTGGTACCGGGATGTTACAAATAGCCTACCCATTATATGATTTTCCTTTTTGATAAGCCCCTTTGAGCCTTATTAGCCTTTCTTTTTGTATCAACCATACTACTTGCTTTAAACTTAACCAAATATCTTACCCGAGCCATAAAGCTAGCGAAAATTTGTGATTGTTGAGTTTGTGGATGTACAAAATTCTAAGTGTGTGGGTTAGTTATATTGTTGGGATGTTATTTTGGGTTAGTTATAATGTTGGGATGTTATTTTGGGTTAGTTATAATGTTGGGATGTTATTTTATGCCTTATCATTGAAATTCTCATGTTAATGTAGTTTATTTTAATTTTTATAAGGAAAAGAAAGAAAGAAAGAAAGAAGGAAAAAAAAGAAAAAAAAGTGTAAATAAATGTATCAAGGAGGAAGTTGGCTTAGAAGGTTAACTCTTTTGTGGTTTCAATGTATTGTCATCAATTGTATGAGTGATTCCTTTAGATTGGTATATGCTTCATGTGGTTTGTGTGAGAGAGCTAAATTTAGTTATGAAATATAAATGTTGCATTCGTTATAGCTAATAGTACCCAATTTTTGATGAGTGTTAACTTGTGCACTTGATGTCACATTGAGTGTTGTTTTGTTTCACTAGCTTTGATGGCTTTTATACTAGTTGACCCAAATACATCTCACCTTACCTTTAACCACATTATAACCTTGAAAAGTCCTTTAATCCATAATTTTTCATGTGAACATTAATGGTGGAGAAATGAAATGAAATGCAAAGTTGTAGAATCACATTACATGAATGTTGGTTATGGATGGGATAACCATCAAAATTACTTTTATGATAGTTCGCAGGACACACAGCAATTCCTGTGTGGATCAGAAGCTTCTTGTCACAACTCAGGTACATCTTTGGAAGAATTGATAAACGTTGTGATTGCTAACAATCTCCATTTCAACAGAGCCTACAACAACAGTTGCAGCAGTTCCAACAGGAAATGAGGCATATAACTTCTAGAAACCAGAACGTGGCAAGCCAAATGAGTGAGATGGCAACGACGATCAACTACCTAGAATCACAAATAGAAGAGAAGCAATCATATCAACCTGAGGTATACCCAATGGATGTTAGTGTGGAAACCTTACAGAGTGATGAGGAGCTTGAGAATTTTGAGAGCAATACTCAAAGAATTGCATGTGAAGAAGAAGTTGAGGAGGAGCTCGAACCAGGAAAAGACATCATTTAGCTTGGAGGTGAGTACTGAGTTCATGATTATTTTTTAGACTAACTCTTCACCTTTACATAGCATAATAAAGGAATTAAATGAAGAAGAAAAAGGTGAAGAGACATTTGAGATCTTTCCAAAGTGCATGGATTCAGTCAAGATTGAAAGTCAGAAGATAGGGAAGATGTTGAATATGACGGATCATCAATTGAGACCTTATCCTGAAGAACCTCATGTGGAGGAGCCACACGTGACACTTGAAGATCACAATTTTATTACATGAGGAGGAAACATGGAGTCAAGCCAATGACTCTAAACAAAGGCATTTCTTGGGAGGCAACCCAAGCGAAGTAATTTTTTTCTTTACATTTTTGCATTTCCTTGTGTACATATGTGTGTTCTTTGTTAGTTTGTTTCTTGCTTATTTTAAGTTTTCTATTAAAATGAGAGAAATAATAAAATAACAAAACAAACATTTTCTCTTTTCTGTTGATTCTAGGAATATATAGTTATGATTAGAGTGTGAATTGACTAGAGAATTTCGTAGTAACTTTATCCTATACTTTTGCTCTTGTGGTTGATCGATGTGCATTATCTTTAATAGAGTTGTGACTAGTGGTAGACAAAGCTAGTGAGATTTTGAGCCTTATTGACTGATATATTCATATCAGTCTCATTGTCTTTTGATAATGTGTGATCTTCATGACATGTTCATCCTAATTTTGCCTTGAATTTCCATTTGATACTACATTTTTATCATATGCATTAACATAGATATGATAAGGCATTATTTGCTTTTTTTAGAACTACAATAGTCAAATAGCCTACCCATTATATGATTTTCCTTTTTAATAAGCCCCTTTGAGCCTTATTAGCCTTTCTTTTTGTATCAACCACGCTACATGCTTTAAACTTAACCAAATATCCTACTCAAGCCATAAAGCTAGCGGAAATTTGTGGTTGTTGAGTTTGTGGATATACAAAATTCTAAGTGTGTGGGTTGGTTATAATGTTGGGATGTTATTTTATGCCTTATCATTGAAATTCTCATATTGAAGTAGTTTATTTTAATTTTGTAAGGAAAGAAAGAAGGAAAAAAGAAAAAAAAAAGAAAAAAGTTTAAATAAATGTATCAAGGAGGAATTGCATATGTGTTGAAAAGTTGTTTATGATTAATGCATCCTCCTAAAGTTGTAATGAATGTGTTATTAGAGTATGTTGAATATAAAGTGGATTTTGACTTGGAAGGTTAACGCTTTTGTGGTTTCAATATATTGTCATCATTTATATGAGTGATTCCTTCGGATTACTATATGCTTCATGTGGTTTGTGTGTCATAGCTGAATTGGGTTGCGAAATATAAATGTTGCATTCGTCATAGCTGACAATACCCAGTTTTTTATGAGTGTTAACTTGTGCACTTGATATCACATTGAGTGTTGTTTTGTTTCACTAGCTTTGATGGCTTTCATGCTACTTGACTCAAATACATCTTACCTTACCTTTGCCCACATTACAACCTTAAAAAGTCATCTGATCTATGATTTTGCATGTGAACATTAGTGGTGGAGAAATTAAATGAAATGCAAAGTTGTAGAATGACATGAGCATAATTGGTGTTAAGAATACCTATGGATATATTTTAGTTAAACATATTTTTCGAGTCTACCATTAGATTGCTCAGTTTTTTAAGATGATAAATGTTGATTGATCATGAGTAAAAGCTTGGAATGTTGACTTCTTGCTATGATTTTTGAAAGTTATTCATCTTTGTTTATGATTACGTATTCTTGGAACATATGGGAAATGAGTTAATGGTTTTGGGTCTTTGAGCTTAATCTTAATGTTTTGCCCTAGGACGACCAAAAGCTAAGTGTGGGGGAAATTGATAGGTGCTTAATTGATTATGAAATTATTCCATAACACTTAGCAATTATTGACATGAAATTACTTAAGATACTCACTTTGACTCATATCTGGTTTTAGGTACAATTCGGAAGCCAAAAAGTTAAAATGAGTCAAAAGCTCAATATTTTGGCCATTTTTCGAAGATTTATTTTCACTTGTCTTTATGGAGTAAAAAGAAGAAAATTAAAGACAAGAAGGAAAAAGATACAAAGAAGATTTAAAATTGGTCACTTCTATACATATCCCATGCAAGAATGTGAGTTCAAATTTAATGAAAAGCATTTGGATTAATTAGTAAAGCAACATGAAGGAGCAGTCCATGCCAGAAGAAAATGACATAGCTAAGGGAATGAAACGCAGACGCATAGCCAGCAACTCAACAAATGGGAAGCACGCTAAAACGCAATGCAGGAGGAGCAACTAGGAGATAAAATGCAGACGACGTCTGTGAGGACATCTGCGTTTCAGCGTTTGCATTTAACGCAAATGCTATCGTTCATGCTAAAAGGAAGAGCATAGGTTTTTAAAGTACCGGTGTGAATAGTATGCTTGGAGGAAGAATTAATTTGTCAAATCAGAGAACAGTAGCGGAGAGCTTGCAAATAGAGAAAAGGAGGCGCAGTGAAGAGGCACTGCTAGGGTCTTCAGTAGGGGTTTTTAATGGGGTTGAAGCATTTTTTGGGAGAGAACCATAAAGGGTAAGACATCCCAACGCCAGTTCAAAGGTGACGTCGACGTCGACGACCCGAGTTAAATGTATTTCACTATTTTTTTATTTCTTTCTCTAATTAGGAATTGATTATATTATCTTGTGTTGATTGAATTGGGTATTGTGAAAAGATGATTTTAATGTGTTCATTGAATCATTTATTTGCAAATCTATTGCTAGAATTTCGATATAATCTGTAATTGTTATGTTGAAATTCATGTGTAACGACTAATGATTCGTAATCATTAGGATAACATAACCTAGGTTAACGCATCGTATGTGGTTATTGTCTTGATTAATCAGTTTTTCTAATTCGTAATGCTACTGCCTAATTAAATCTAGAGATCATATCCTACGTTATAAGGCGGTTAGGTTTAATTAACGATCGTATATTAATTAAACACTTTCTAAGGGAAAACTCGGGTTAATTATTAACCTACGATTAATAGTTGCTAGGAGAGGTTAGAGAATAACAAATCAATAAAATATGTTTAATCAGGACGAAGGTTGAGATTGAACCGAAGAATCAGGTTCAATTAACGATCGTATCTTGATTAAACACTACCTAAGGGAAAACTCGGGTTAATTATTAATCCACGATTAATAGTTGCTAGGAGAGGTTAAAGAACAACTCAATAAAATATGCTTAATTAGGGTGTAGACCGAGATTGAACCAAAGAATCGGGTCTCTACCGAATTCTCCACTTTTATCATTTTTACATGTTTTCTTTAATTTATTTTTATTAGTTAGTTTCATTTTATTTTTTTCTTCCAAAAAATCCAAAACTCCCTGTTAAACCTAAATATCTGTTAATTTCATTTCATAAACTTTATACATACTTTCTGTGAGATCGATCTAGACTCACTACTGCTATCGTAGTAAGTCTAGATAGTTTATTTTGACTAGTGTAACGACGCGCGATCACATTGCCTATAAATTATTTCTTTCCACGCTACTACATACTAGTCTACAACAATAAAAATACACTACTTCACATTCGTCATCAACAATATAACACAAAATACTACCTTTTAATCACATTACCAATTTCTTAACAACACAATTATATTTATTACAATTATTTTATCCCGTATAATCAAATTCAAGCAACTTCCGTACCAAATACCTCGAAAGGTGATCCACTATCTCCAGAATTTGTTAAGCGGTAAAAAAATGGACCTACTTGTTTATTGCTTTCCTTCCTGCTTCACTCTCCACCTCTATTGCCCAACTTGCACTTGACAACGACACCATATAAACTTTGAGCTGGACTGGAAAGACACTTCTTGCAACAACCTAACTTTCAAAGATCTCTCATTCGACGGAAACTATATGCCTTGAAGAAAGACTCAGCATCGATCACCGATTTAACACACTGTTGACGAGCTAGCTGCTATTAGAGACAACACTTAAAATTTTTTATTTTAAAATTTTTAGCAAATATTATATAAATAAATTTTTATTTAAAAATAAAATAGAAGTAACCGACGTTGAAGCTTCGTATTATAAAATTTTATGCAAACGAAATAGTAAGTTTACTTTTCTGACATTTCTGAAATAACAATCTTTTTTTTATTTTTAAATAATGGGTGTCAAACATCAAAGGCAAAGACAAGGAAGAACCTTGAAGGTCCACAAATTTGGGGTTTATCCAAATTCGACGGCGCCGCTGGTTTAGGAGCCAGAGTCTGGACCAAGCGGACTGCGGCACCCACGGTTTCATAAGCTAACGCGTTTTCTTTACGTTTCTCATGCTTCGATGTCCCACCATTGACTTACTCTAAATGTGTTGTATTAGCAAGCAAAGGCAAAATTACAAAACTGCTACTGAATGTAGCTGTAGGTTAGAGTCGGTTGAATTTTAGCCGTTTACTTATACGAGTTCTGTGCCTATTTATATAGATCTCGCATAAATGAATGGTTAATATTCAAATAGACATAATAGGATAGGATAATACTGGATAGAGGATCCAGACTCATCTAACGATCTAAAATCCTCTATCCAATATTACTCTGTCTTATCTTGTTCATTAAATCTCAACCATTTATATATGTAGGTCTCGTATAAATGAATGGTTAATATTCAAATGGATAGAATAAGACAGGGTAATACTGGACAGAGGATCCAGACTCTTGTCTAACATGCATCGTAACAATGACCAATAATTAACTCCAAGTTCACTTAATTAAACTAGTGATCTTCTAATAAATGATTAGATGGACTAAATACGCGGAATACAATCTCTTTTAATGCAAATGTTTATCACCTACAACAAGTTGGCTTGTGATAAATACGTTTGCATTTTGGTTTTTAGTAATATATTAAATATTGGCTGCGGAGAGCCGGAGACAGACAGAGAGATAACTATAACCTAATACTAAGTTAAATAACTTTTAATTTGCAATATTATATTGATGTGTTTTTATTAAACTCAAATTTCTGTTTTTCTTTTACGATGAACAGTCAAAATATGTGTGTAGCATTTATTGTAATTTAAGCCTAAAACAGACTTGCACTACTGACCTCTCCCAAAAGTTTAGGCTCACAAAGTGTCGTATGTGATAGTGTCGGATCTGCCGATGGGTCATCTATGTTCAACTTTTTCCTGTCTTTTTACATAAGGACTTGTAGCCAAATTTGTTCAGAACAGATTCCTCAACATGAGCTTGTAGGATGAAGGTGCTATTGCTTCACCTCCATAGTCCGTTCAAATAACAATACAGTACCAAAGAGGGGATGCCTTCTCTTTGCTTCTCTGAAGTTGATTAGCTTTGCGTGTGTAACAATCTTTAAGTAGGGTTATCCATATAGAAGACGATCCTCCATGATCTTTTTACGTATAGGTTTCTAAGGTACTCATCATTAGAATGACTTTATCTAAATCTTTGCCTACCTTGTATATACAACCACTTGCTCGTGACTTTGGCTACGAATATGGCATGTGGGAGGAATAGTGAATATGTGTATATCAAGTTCCATTGCCTTTGTAAAAGCGTTACGATTATTGAATAGCAGAAAATAGAAAATTTGTCACCATCAAAGTAGCTGACACTTCTCCTAAAAATTATAAACGCGTTTCCCTAATATCACTAAGTTTGTACCTACGCATGTGAATGTGAAACTAATCGTCTCGCTGGTAAGTATACTGAATATGGAGATTTCATCCTATGCAATATTGGCTTACAAACACTAACAGAATGGCAGAAATGCTAATTAATTTACGTGAAAAAGGATATCAAAAACAAACTATATGACAAATTATCCAGTTGTCTTGTAAGTAGTTTTCACCCATACAAAATTATCTAGAGCAGGATAATATGCGATTTAATAGAAATGCGGTATGTTTTAATTGAATCTTATTTTTTCTTCAACAACTAAAAAAACTGACTGACATATTCTGATACATAACAGATGAAATCTCTAATATAATTCATAATTCTTAAAAACTGTTGAATCTGTTTAATAGTAAGGTTTGTGTCTGAAAAGTTTAATAGTTCTTCAGCTACATGTGAGCCGGGCTGCTGAAAACCATCATAAAATTTCATACCCAAAATGATTTTTTTCTTACTTGTGCATACATAATGAGTAGTAGTTAAGTATCTTGGACAACGAACTCATATAATTAAATTTCAGAAATTGTTTACAGATATGAGAAACATTATGTGATGTATAGTAACAATAGAAAAAGTCTGTACTAAAATATAATTAAAAAAATGAGTTGTTAAGCTTAAGAGAGCCTTAAAACATGAAGTATTAAAAGTTTCAAAATGCAGAGACAGTGATCAATTATCATTACATTATATTAGTGAGACAGAGATCAAATAAATGTATTCTTTATTAATCTTAACCCAATTTATATCAGTGAATTGGAAGGTTATTATTTGTAAGAAAAAAATATTCTTAATCTTAATATTTGCACTAAAATACAGGTCAAATGATATACTATAGTATTTTAGAATATTTAAAAAGAATTTTGATATTTTAAAATTATCTAAATTTATTCTTAATTGGCAATATCTTAAGATAATAGAATGTCCGTTAATAAATTGTCACACAACAGACACTTCTTTTACGTTTAATTTTTTGAGTGGGATTAACATTATTATATGTTAATATATTTTCACTTACTTAAATTAGTTATCCCTTGGTATAATCCCAATTTTCTCCTTCAACTCTAGCTGTCCCTCACGTCCATTCCCATCGAATATAGTTATCAAACTCCTATTAAAATAAAAGATAAGAAAAGCTACAAATTTGCTTCCGAAGACATCAGCGTCTTTGTACTTAAATTCCCTTCCAGAAGTTGTTCTTCTATTTTAAAATCACCAGTTGCTTCTGCAGCACTTACCAGAGCAGCCAATAGCAAACGAGGTGGATGACACAATGATAAGCTGTTATTTTTATGCTAAATTTGGATATAAATCTTTTTAATGTGTTGAATTTTTTATTTAAATTCAATGAACTTGTTTAGGTTTTCAACACATGAGAGAAAAATTTGAATAAAAAAGATACAAGGAAAGCAAAGACAATTTAAATTCCCAACTGCCAGAAAAGTTTTTGACAAAGCGTGGGCACGTGCAAAGGGAAAGTTTATCTGCATAATCTGATTTGAATACAGATTCGATACACTGAGGATTTTTATTATTTAGGGAATCAAGTTGTTGTCTTTTATGTGGGGATTTGCTGCCTGATTATGTGGAGAGTGTATCTGATAAAGATAATGATAAGAAGGAAGAGAGGACACTTCTAGTTAGATCATCTTTACATTTTCTGCTGTTTTTTTATGGGTTTAGAGGATTTTCTTTTTTTTTTCTGAAAAAGACCAGATATGAAGACTATGTGTTTTGCTATTCTTCTGCTGAGTTTTACCTCTGTTTTGAGTAGCTAAATTATCCTTCTGGGTTGAAGGGAACCACTTTATCATCTAGTATGTGTGTGATTTTCTGAATAAAGTTTATTTCATGATGAATATTAAGTGTCTTCCGAATTGCTTTTTATTATTCAATTGATTGATTTCTAAAGTGCACAATTATGAATTGATTGATTTAATTTACAACCAATTTGGTAGGATTTGACATTCGGTTTTGTTAATCTAAAGTAGTAATTAGAATTATCATCTTTACGTTAGAGAATGGAAATTCTAGGAAAGATACTTATCTAGATTAAATATGTATCATATGTGTATTGTCTTGCTTACTAGTTCTCTTGGTTCTTAAAGCTATTAATTAATCAAACTTAAGATAGTATCTAAGTTGTTGGTTAATAAGAGTGATTAGAATACATGCTTCTATTCATTTAATCTTAAGAGAGAACATCACCCAATGAGTATTTGTTAATGGACTTAATTTTATATTGATGATCCATATTAGTTTGATAATGCAAGTGACCCAAAACCAAGGTTCGTTATTAATTTTCCAGATCTGAATATTTTCGTTTATTTCAAATTTTTGTCATTTTAATTTCTTTAAATCACGTTAATTCAACCCCCAATTTGTTTTAGTTTTCAACTCCTATAATATTTACCAATAGTTTCCTCATGAGAACGATCCCTACTTTCCACTACTACATTAATTTGTGTTGCAGGAAGTTGTTTTCTTTTATATTTGGTTGCAGGCAACAACATTACCAAATTTTGGTGCCATTTCCAGGGAATTCTTGATAGTATATGTATGTTACACGCGTAGATAAGACAACTCAATTGTTATTCGATTCAGAGATAGAAAAGACAGCCAAGAGGTTACGGAAGCAAACAAAACAGAGACAACAAGTGCAGAAGATAGAAAGAATGGCTGCGAATCGCACTCTTCGTGAACTAGTTGCCCCTACAGATGCTCAACAACCCCATTGCATCAATTTTTCGAATTTGGAGGACAACAACACCTTTGAACTGAAGTCAGGGTTGATTCATTTATTACCAATTTTTCGAGGTCTACCGGGAGAGGATCCTTACAAGCATTTGAAGGAATTTAATGTGGTTTGTATGGGTATGAAGCCAACGAATGTGACTGAGGAACAAATCAAACTAAGAGCCTTCCCATTTTCTCTCAAAGATGAAGCTCAAGATTGGTTGTACTACTCTGCTAGTGAAAATGTGCAAACATGGGTTGAAATGAAGAGACTCTTCTTTGAAAAATATTTTCTAGCATCAAGAGCTGCCAATATTAGAAAAGAAATTTGTGGCATTCAATAACGCACAGGGGAGACACTATATGAATATTGGGAAAGATTCAAAAAGCTTTATGCTAGTTGTCCCCATCACCAAATAAATGATCAATTGTTGATCCAATACTTCTATGAAGGTCGTTTGCTTACGGACAAGAGTATGATCGATGCTGCAAGCGGTGGAGCTTTGGTTGACAAAACACTAACAACTGCAAGAGATTTGATAGCGAATATGGCTTCTAATACACAACAACTCGGGATATGTTCTAGCCGTAGTCCAAAACAAATGAATGAGGTGAATGTGTCTGCATTGGAGAAGAGATTAGATGATCTTACATCTTTAGTGTGGCAACTTGCAGTTACAAAGAAAGAAGAAGCAAGGGCATGTGAAATATGTTCAATGTTGGGACACTCCACTAACGCATGTCTAGTTTTGCAGGAAGAAACTGCCGAACAAGTCAATGCCGTGGGGGGATTTGCTAGGCAAAAACAAAGAAAATATGACCCATTCTCTAGCACCTATAATCCGGGTTAGCGCGATCATCCAAGTTTGCATTATGAGAACTCTCAAGGACAACAAGCTACTATAAATTTTCAGCAATTTAGGCAACCATGTGTACCTAGACAACATTAACAAATGACACCCAATTCCAAAGGTAAGTCTTCTTTGGAAGATATAGTTAAATCTTTGGCCACTAACACCATGACATTTCAGCGAGATACTCAAGCTAGTATTCAAAATCTTGAAAATCAATTGAGTGAAATGACAACAGCCATCAATCGGTTGGAGGCACAAAGTTCTGGAAATTTTCCAGCTCAACTAGGAATTAATCCCAAATAAAGTGCCAAAGTTGTCATGTTGCGCAGTGGTAAGGAATTGAAGGAACCATGTCCAAAAATCTCCAAGAGAGAAGTCGAAGATGAAGCAACAAAGGAAGAACCTAATCAGCCAGAAAAGACGCATCCAGATCTGCAGAATTTTGTTGTACAACCCTTTTCCTAGTCGATTCACCAAAGCAAAGAAAGAGGAGCAAGAGAAAGAGACATGGGAGACTTTCAGAAAAGTCAAGGTAAATATTCCTTTACTTGATGCCATTAAACAAATCCCTTGTTATGCTAAATTTCTTAAGGAACTCTGCACTTCAAAGTGAAAATTGAAATTTGACTAGAAAGTATGATTGGGAGAGAATGTTTCAGCCATATTGCAGAAGAAAAAGCTACCACCTAAATGTCCAGACCCAGGTATGTTCACTATCCCTTGTAAAATTGGTGATTTGTGAATTAAAAAAGCTATGTTAAATTTGGGTGCACCAATAAATGTGATGCCTTATGATGTTTACAAGTCTTTAAATGTGGGGCCTCTAAAAGAAACTAATGTAATGATTCAATTAGCGGATCGTTCAAATGCTTATCCAAAGGGAGTGTTAGAGGATATCTTAGTTCAAATGGATGAAATGCTTTTTCCAGCTGATTTTTATATTTTACAGATAGGGAGTGATGATGTATCTTCTTCAACCCCAATTTTATTTGGAAGGCCATTCTTGAAAACCACTAAAACAAAAATTGATGTTCATAATGGATCATTGACTATGGAATTTGGAGAAAACCAAGCAAGTGATGAAGGAATTGCCGTATATGGAGCTGTCACGGAACAGCTCCAAACTTCTACCTTCGTTGATTTAGCCACCTACGTTGGAGTTGAAGAGTTTGCCTAGCCATTTAAAATACATATTTTGAGTGAGCAAGATACGTTACCTATTATAATCTCAAATAAGCTCACTCTTTTGTAGGAAAACCAATTGATTCAAGTTCTAAGACAACACAAAGAAGCCTTTGGGTGGACAATGGCTGATTTAAAAGGCATTAGCCCCACCATTTGTATGCACCGAATATTGATGGAAGATGAAGCCAATGAGGTAAGGCAACCTCAACGTCATTTGAATCCACCCATGATGGAAGTGGTGAAAAAGGAAATCTTAAAGCTTCTTGATGCTAGAATTATTTATCCCATTTCAGATAGCAATTGTGTAAGTTCGATCTAGGTAGTTCCAAAGAAAACTGGGGTAACTGTAATAGAAAATAGTGATGGTGAGTTAATATCCACTCGTATCCAAAATGGGTGGAAAGTTTACATAGATTATAGGAATCTAAATTCGGTTACTAGAAAAGATCATTTCCCGCTTCTATTTATTGATCAAATGCTTGAAAGACTTGCTGGTAAATCTCACTATTGCTGTCTAGATGGTTATTCAGGGTATCACCAGATTTTGGTTGCAACAAAGGATCAAGAGTAAACAACTTTCACATGTCCATTCGGCACTTTTTCCTACTGAAGAATGTCATTTGGGTTGTGAAATGCACCGGCGACATTTCAAAGGTGTATGGTAAGTATTTTCTCTAACCTTGTGAAAAATGTATGGAAGTTTTCATGGATGATTTCACAGTTTATAGAGAACCTTTTGAAACATGCATTATCAACCTTGAGAAAGTGCTTAAACGTTGCCTTGAAACTAATTTGGTTTTAAACTGTGAAAAGTGTCATTTTATGGTTGATCAAGGCATAATTTTGGGTCATACAGTCTCATCTAAGGGAATTGAGGTCGATAAGGAGAAGATAGATGTTATCAGATCTTTACCTTACCCCATTACTGTCTGGGAAGTTCGTTCTTTTATTGGTCATGTAGGATTCTATTGGCGATTTATCAAAGATTTTTCGAAGATTGCGTAACCTATGTGTGGACTACTCTAAAAAGATGTGAAATTTGATTTTGATGAGCCATACAAGATTGCATTTGATGAACTTAAGGAGCAGCTCACTACAACCCCAATTATTTAGCCACCAAAATGGGACATTCCCTTCGAACTAAATGTGCGATGCCTCAGATTATGCAGTTGGAGTAGTTTTGGGGCAAAAGATAGACAAAGTACCTCATGTCACATAACGATGCTCAGAAGAATTATTTCACGATGGAGAAATAATTTTTGGCTGTAGTTTTTAGGTTGGAAAATTTTGATCTTACCTATGGGGTATAAGGGTGATCATTTATTTAGACCATGCAGCTCTGAAATATTTGGTGACTAAGAAAGAAGCAAAGCCAAGGTTGTTTTGGTAGATCTTACTCCTATAAGAATTTGAGTTGGAAATATGTGACAAGAAGGGACCTGAAAATTTGGTGGCCGATCATCTTAGCAGGATCACTCCAACTAATGCACCTAATGTTCTCTAAGATGAATTTCCATATGAAAGTCTCTTCGCAATTCAACAGGTAATTCCATGGTATGCTGACATAGTAAATTTCTTGATAACTAAGTCCTAACTTAGTGATTTATCTAGAGCTAAAAAATAAAATTAAATGAGAGGCGAACCTCATCTTTGAAAATTTTGTGCTGATCAGATTATTACAAGGTGTGTTACAAATGATGAAATTTCTTTTATATTAAAATTTTGTCATTCATCTGTGTGTGGGAGACACTTTGGCCCCAAAAGAACGTCTTATAAAGTTCTTGAATGTGGACTATTTTGGCCTAAGCTATTTTATGATTTTTACATGTTTTGCAAGTCTTGTGATCGTTATCAAAGAACAGGTAGCTTGGGATCGAGAGATCAAATGCCACTTACTAACATTCTAGTATGTGAGATTTTTGATGTCTGGGGAATAAACTTTATGGGTCCTTTTCCCTCTTCCTTTGGTAAGAATTATATTTTACTTGCTGTTGGATTATGTTTTAAAATGGGTTGAAGTCAAGGCTACTTTGTTTGACGATGCTAAAACTGTTATAGATTTTGTCAAATCAACATTTTTGTCAAATTCGGAATATCTCGAGCTATCATTAACGATCGAGGGGCCCATTTTTGTAACAAGATTTTTGAGGTTTTGATGAAGAACTATGGTGTCACACACCGGGTTTCTATAGCATATCACCCACAGACAAGTTAAGGTGTCCAATAAAAAGATTAAGTCTATACTTGAAAAAAGTGGTAAATCCGAACATAAAAGATTGGAGCTTACGATTAGATGATGCCTTGTGGGCTTATCAAAATGCTTATAAAACTCCAATAAGCATGTTGCCATACATGTTAGTTTTCGGTAAACCTTGCCATTTGCCTGTGTAAATAGAACATAGAGCCTACTGGGTTATGAAGCAGTTAAATATGGATTTGGTAGAGGCTAGTAACAATAGGAAGTTACAATTGCAAGAGTTAGGCAAGATCCGTAATGAAGCTTATAAAAATGCAAAAATTTATAAGGAAAAAACTAAAGCTTTTCATGATAAGATGATTTTTAGGAAGAAATTTTCAGTAGGAAAAAAAGTTCTTCTTTATCATTCAAAGCTTAAGTTATTTTTGGGGAAATTACGATCTCGCTGGCTCAGACCATTTATTGTTACTAACATATTTTCTCATGGTGCGGTAGAAATACAAAATTTAGATACTTTCAAGGTATTTAAGGTTAACAGACATCGTCTGAAACCATACCATGAGAACTCTCTAGTCGAGAATGTAGAAGAGATAGAGTTGGTAGCCCCAATCTATCTTTGATCGGGTAAGTCGATGAACACGTCTAGCTAACGACTTAAAAGAAGCGCATTTGGGGGCAACCCATAAATTTCATATTCAATGTTATTTTTATTTTTTTGGTATTTATCAATTTTTAATTTGTTTGATTTGTTTTGTTCCAGCTGTCAATTTTATTTCATTCCCTTTAATATTTTCATTTATTAATATTTTCAATTCTAATTATAAAAAAAATTCCTTTCCCACCACCCACTGTTATTTTATTGCTCATCCCATTTTTACCTCCCCACTTTCATTTATTTCTTACTTTTACCTTTAATCACTCACAATTTCACACACCCACTACCGAATTAGTGAACACCCACATCTTTCCAACGAAAAACCCAACCTTTTACCATTCTTCTCACTATAACCCACCCATTTCCTAATCAAATTTTTTTTTTGGTTTTGTGTTTGCATTTTTGTGTTTCAAGACTGCAAAAGCACAATGATTGGAACCATGCCACAAAAAAAGAGTGATTGACGCAAGTTAGCTTCACCAATCACGTCATTTGTACATACCTAACCTCCATCAAACACCACGGCTGCAACACCAAATCTATCAATCCTTCCAATATCCGAACCAACACTAGGCCCTCAATGAGGAATCGCACAACCGAAGCCAATGGAATTCAAGAAGTGGTGCTTTCACTTCTTTTCGACTGCTAAAGGACAACCAAAGATTTTAGTAACTAAGCCAACAAAAAATCTATCCTTGTAAGTATGTTCTTACCAACACTCTTAAAGCTTTACAAGTTCATGATTCTTTTGAGCAAATAGTTGGACAAATTTGTTAGAATGTGTGTTGGACCCCGAACCTTTTTATAAGCTAGGCTTATTAAAGGATGATTAATCATATGTAAAGAAAAGGATAATCAATGAAATTGAAAAGAAATAGAAATGATGATTTAGATATAAGATGGATTTTACGTGAAAAGTGAAGTTAAAAGTTGGAAAATGTTACATTGAACATGCTTTGGTGTTTTAGCCATAACTCCTTCTCTAGTTATCGAAATGAGATGATTTTTTATTTGAATTTAAACTAGAGAAATAGG
>JANKOD010000009.1:12713982-12725528 GCA_026284645.1 Erythroxylum acuminatum | reverse complement strand
TGAACTTTAATTCGTTGCGACGAATGGACGGCTTCTCGCAACTTGTTGACTTCTCAATGGTTGACTCCTTGGTTCCTGCAAAATAACACATTTGCAGTATCAATTGTCCTCATAAAAGTTATACAGAAATTGATATCAGATGACAACAAAATACTGGCAAATTGCAAATTATAAAAACTCAATACGAGGAACCAATTTAAGCACAAAAATCATAGATTAGGAGTCAACAAGTGCATAAATACTTAAGAAAGTAGGGCCAATTTATAGTACAAATTTGGTTCAATCAAACCCTCACGGTTTTGTTTTTCACGAGGCCTTCTCAAGAGGTCACCCATCCCAGAACTTCTCTCACCCAAGCACGTTTAACCTCTGAGTTCCGATGGGATCTGGTGTATTAGGCCATGGAAAACGCATCTATAAGGGAGAGGTAACCGTACCCTTATAAGGCATACTTCGTTCCCCTTTCCAACCGATGTGGGATCTCACACTCTCCACCCCCCTTAGGGCCCTGCCCTCTTTAGGATCCAGCCTAGCTGACACAACAGTTTGGGTACTGACTCTGATACCACCTATAACATCCCAGATCACCCGCTTACAGATATTGTGCGCTTTGTGCTTTGACCCAGCCAAACCCTCACGGTTTTGTTTTTCCCGAGGCCTTCCCAGGAGGTCACCCATCCCAGAACTACTCTCACCCAAGCACGCTTAACCTCGAGGTTCTGATGGGATCCGGTACATTAGGCCATGGAAAATGCATCTGTAAAGGAGAGGTATCCGTACTCTTATAAGGCGTACTTCGTTCCCCTTTCCAACCGATGTGGGATCTCACATATATAGTAGCACTAGTACTATCAATAGTACTTGAAATAAGATTAATTTTTAATTATTTTGTCGATAAAGGGAAATGAGTCTTCAAAACTATTTTGACACTACATCCTTAATTTTAGTTAGTACCTTTTTAATGAATCTATAACTGTCACCATATTGTTTTCAACAATCTCCCACGTAGCCTCAAGTAAGTTCTATGGCCTTTCTTAATTACCTTCTCAATACAAATTAAAACACAAGCATTTCGTTGGTTGACTTATATGTTTTATTGTTGGACCTACAACAATTAACAAAATAAGATTCCTATTGTATCTACAACAATTAACAAATAAGATTTTTGTTGTATATTAAATTCATACCTCTTTGATGTAGATATAACATCACCTTTTCACTTTTAGGAAACAGATCCCAAGAATCAGATTAAAGTTATTTAAAAGTATCACCATTAATTGAACTTTCCATACCAATCTTTGACTCTAAGAAGAGCATTATTGGTAGCGCCTATCACTAATTATACTTTCATATTATGAGTATTCATCTTCATTAGAATTTTTCTCAACTTCAAACCTATTGTCTACACTAGTTGATTAACAATGAAACAATAAGTGGCACTCATATCCAAAATAATTGTAACTCACTTTTCCATTAAGATATAATCTCATATACATTAACTAATCAAATGAATAAGGTAAGGAAATCTAGTAAATACCATCTTCTAAATGATAATTTTTCCTTGTCCATTTGCTATCAAATCTTTTAGCTTCTCTTTTTTAAGAAAACTTCAGGTAAAATGAGGCCATTGAATATGAAGCACGTTTGGTTCTTTTTTGAAACTTTCTCACCTTATACAGGGCATTCTAATTGCTTGGACATTTATTTGGATCATACTCTTTTTAACCAACTCCATATTCCTTTTGCTTATACAACACTCACATACTAGTCAAGACAATATGGTGAATTTCGTTTTCTGAAGGATAATTTTTTCTTGTCCAACTTCTGTAATGTTCTGATGATGCATATCATGCATAATATATATCAAATATACACAGCGGAAAATAAAATGGAACCTCAAAAAACTAATCTACTCATGCATATAGATATAGAAAACAAAAACATGAAATGTAATATGTTTACATACCTTTCCGATGATCTCCTTCGTTCTTCAATCTTCTTCTCATTGGATTGTCGTAAAATACAACGATCAATGTAGATCATCTCTAATGAAAGTCCACATGAAAATAGAAGGATGAAACCTCACTAGAAGATGGCTAGAATTCTTTTTTTTTTGTTAATAAGGACAAGAACTCTTGTGAGAATTAAAGAGAGAAAGATTGTGTGTATGTAAGAAAGAACCTTTCTTTCACTTGTATCTCACACAAGATGCACGAAAATCATCTATATTTTTTACACCATTTTGTCTTCCATAACCCCCATCACTAATAGAGAGTTATAGGAAGTTAATCACCATGAATAGCATGTATTAATGGAAGTTATGGGAAGTTAATGACCATAAATAACATACATTAATGGAAGTCTGGGAAGTTAATAGCCAAATTGGAAGCCAATAACACTTGTTTCTAATTCATTCCATGCAACGTTTTCTACCGCGATCACATCGCGATACAATCCCGAAACACTCTCTCGTATCTTGAATCACCATTCAAGACCATTTTACTCATCCTTCGGATATCCTACATGTGTGACCCATTAAATCCCCGATTATGTTTGCCACTTGAATTAACACTTAATTCAAGTAAGTCAAGAGTAGTATCTAGCAACACGTTATAAACCCTTAGTTTCTTAGAGTGAAGACTAGAATATTACATGCTCAAGATAGATGATTATTGGAGTGCCTTTTAATTTAGACCATGATTAGTCATTCTCTAATCTAAAAGACCAAATCATTTATGACATGCTCCTTAGTCTTTTTTATGTCCCCTTAAAGTTCCTATAATTTCTTTCTTTCTATAATGTGTACAAAGTTCAACCAAAAGCTATTTAAAAAATAGTTTTTGGCTATTAGTGAAAACATTGCTATTGCTAAGTCATTCGAAGATTTCAATAATGTCATATTTGAATATGTTTATTCTACATATAGATTGAATTTTTCTCTAAATTACTGTTAAAAAATTCACATATAAAGTAAAGGTGAAGAGAGACTCATGATGAATTATATATATGTAGCACCCCACTCCCGTAAGACCCGAACCCGACATCGATGGTGATATCTAAGTCCGTGCCCCATGAGGGTGGCGTGCTAAAGCATTCACTCAGTTAGAAATCGGTATATTTTTTCTGTACAAAACGCAAAACAATGTAAGCGGAAATTGATGATCAAATAGGGCATAAGACCTTTTCAGTCATACAATGAATTTACAAAATTCCCATATGGCCAATTGGGCCCTTTCACACATACAAACACTTTATTCATTTCAATTATGAATTTATATAACAGTTGCAGAATATATAGATCAATACAAAAATTAAAGACATGAAATGCAGACGCGAACTGATCCCGACCTTTATCCTTCACTTATATGCTGTAAATATACTCTCGTTGGTCTAACGGGGTATTTTTCTGATCTTGAAAAATAGATGCAAATTGTAGGTGAGTTTTGCGAACTCAATGAGTGACCATCATCGATGGCTCACTCAATCACATAACAAATAATTCACATATCTTACTTTATTTCACATTTCACAGTATTACACATTTAGTTTATTACACAGTTACAGTATTACACATTCACATTGTTGCCCATTCACATTATTACACATTCAGTACATTTAATCATTCATACTATGTATCACAACTTTCATTCTTCATTATGCATATGCAGTGCACATTAGATTCTCTTTCCATTTGTTATTTTGTTGTGACCGAGTGCCTAAACGGTCCCATGAGGGCTCATTGATAACTGTCCCATATAGGGCTCATTGATAACTGTCCCATATAAGGCTCATTGATAACTGTCCCATATAGGGCTCATTGATAACTGTCCCATATAGGTCTCATTAAACGTTAGGCCTGAGACTCTGATTCACTTTTGAGCTCGAGGCTCTTTTTCTCACGTTGAGCTTGTAGCTCTGTTCAGTGGCTAATCTGGTCACAACTGCCATTGTGTTTCATGCATTCATGTAATGGAATGCATCACTCACAATTACCTATCCCATTCAATCACTTTCTCATATCATCGAACCTTAGTCCGGCATTCCACATTAAAGTGTAGCATTTCACAATTTCATTTATATCTAAAAACACATTTAACAATAACATATTAGAGTTGAGAAATATATTCTCATACATATGCAATGCATAGTCACAAGCCATTTGTCATCGGACCGTGGTCCGACACTTATAAATCATATAATTCACACTCAAAGCACATTTATCAATCACATTAAAATACACATAGTTCATCTAATTCACATTCAAGTAGCACTTCAATACCACAATTCCCCAATACACAGTCATCGGACCTTTATTGTCCGGACTTCAACAATCACATCATATTCATAATTATTCATTATCACTTAATTCAGAACATAACCAAACAAGCAATAAAGTAAGACCATCTAGGTCTACTCACAATACGCTCCAGATTAGCATTTGCTTTAAAAGTCTGGGACACCTGTATGCAGATGTTTAACCTGCACATCACAATTTATGCAATACACAATTCACAATCGTTACAACACTCATTCATTCCCAAATAGTTATATGGGCTATGTATAATTCATATTCAATGACAATCCTGGGTATATGTTATATCTCATGTGTGTCCAATTGAACTTAGATTTACACTTCATTGTACATGATCATTTATAAATTCTCCTTTCAATCTTTTACCCGTTTGCTTGCATCTAGCTTATTCTTCAAAAACACTTGGCTACTTTATATCATACCTTAATCTCTCATCATCTCTTTCTATCCTCACATGATCTCATAATATCAAATTCCCATTCATAGCTTAGCAATATAAACATATGTACACACTTAGGCACATTGCCGATTCACACAATAACCATAAATATATTACCCACCTAGTTTGCTTGCAACTCCAAGTCAAAATTGTCTTTCTCTTTGTTCTTGGGTAGGATTCTCTTGGTTTCCTAAAACAAACAAAATCTCATTCAATAGGAATCCACTTAAATTCCCGCAAATGTAAAATCACTAAAATTCCCACTCCATAAACTAGAATCCTTCCAAAATTCCAAAGATTCAAATGATCATACCTTCATTCTTTACCAAATGAAGAGATCTTTAGCTCAAATGGAAGCTCTTTTCTTCCTCTTACTTTTTCTCTTCTTAAACAACTTCAAAATCTCTCTTGAAGGCTAAGAAAATTAAAACCTTAGCTTGTTTTCTCTTCTTTTTCTCTCTTTCATTTTTTTTTCATGTTTTTTCTCTCTCTTATCCTTTTCTCATCCACACATTGTGCTTCTCTAGAATCTTCTTATTCACGTTTTCTCTTTTATTTATAAGCAAGACAACACTTTTTCTTCCAATTATGCCCTTAATGATTGAGAATTGTCCCATTTGCCCTTCCATTTATGTCTTATGTCTTTTATAGTTAAGTGTCTTGCCAACAATACCCTTGAACAATTTAAAATAACACTTACTTCTAGAAAAAGGTCCCCCATTGTCTTAAGTTTCTAATGCCACCAAAGTTATTCAATTTGGTTTAGTGATTCAAAAGATATACTTCAAACATTTTTGGACTAATCTTGTCCAAAATAGTATACTATGCACAACTTCCATCTGGAATTTAAACATCTTAGAGACTAAATTAGATTCCAATTTCTTCATACTATTTGTAGCTCCATGTCTCTAGTTTATCACAAATCAAAAATCATTTCATTTGGATTAGTAGAGCTCCACAAATCATCGAAATACTGAAGTAAGTTCAGTGAAATAACACCAGTTCATCTCCTTTAAGAGCACACTCACCGTACCCGTCTCATATTTTTCACTCAATCTTTCTTTCTTCATTTCAAATAGCTTCAATTTTCAGTGGAGATGTATAGCAATGTCTTACGAATCCAATGGTTCAAGAATCAGGTCATTTGGGGGTCTAGAGAGGAAGTTATGGCTAACAGAATCAAGCATGTTTTTGTCCTTACTCATATTGTACATATCTTGGCTCAAGTGCCATAACTTTTGCTACAGATGTCGGATTGATTTTATGTTTAGACGGTTTGAAAGAGAACTTCGAGATCTACAACTTTCATAAGACCTCGAAGACAAATTCGATCTTTTGAAGGATAAAAAATGGAACAGAATACAGAAGATGAACAGTAACTTCGTCTTAAAACTTCGTCTTAGAACTTCGTCTTAGAATTTCGTCTTAGAACTTCGTCTTAAAACTTCGTCTTAGAACTTCTTCTTAAAACTTTGTCTTAATTTTGTTTCGTCTCCAGAACATCTCCCCTTATAAAGATCATAATTTTTGACTTAGATGTCCAAAATTTTCATACTATATACCGTTGGAAAGATAAAAGAAAGATCTACAACTCTCAAGAAAGAAACTTTGCCAACATCTATTTATATCAATCCCAAATTTGCCCCTAAAATTTGAAGACAAATTTTCCATTCATACACCATTCTTAACTTCATAAAATTTTGAGACTCTTAGAGATAGAATTGAAATTTGATGTCTTCATAAGAAATGTAGCCATACGTTTCTAGTTAAATCCAAATCAAGAATCATCTCGTTTGGATAATTAGAGAAAAAGTTATGGCTAACAGACCGAATCACACTCAGTGAACATTTTCCAAATCACTACCAATTTTGTTTCTAAATCTTTCCTTTCACAACTCATACCAAGATCACTCTTTCTACTCCCTTTACTTCTCATTTTCAATAAAATCACATTTAACATCAATTATACCCAGAAGTTGTCAATGAATGCATGTACCACTTTTTTATGTGCAAAGATTCAATATTTATGTGCATATACACTAACATTATGCATGAGCAAGAAAATGCTTTTCTTTAATTCTCTCTTTGAGCTCACATGTACTGAATTTTTGGGTCCTAACCTTTAGTATGGAAACAGGATGTTACACACAATCTCCTCTAACATCTCAACTTTCTTTCAATAATTGAAAATATGAATAATGAGTTGTATGCTTTAACAATAAGAAATATTTGCGTGATGATTTTTACTCCCTAGTAAACAAAGGACGAAAATTATGGTTTTTCAATTACTTCCTAAAGAAATGAAAGCAGACTCGGGAAAAGTATTACGAGTTTGTCAGTAACTATAGAGTGTCTATTATTTCTTTAATTGGTTTGAAATGTATGACTAGGAAAGACGTTCCATCTATGATCGTTATCCTTAGTAAAGACTTATGCATTCAATGTCCAACATCCCATCTTCAAGCCTTTAAGGAGTATATTATAACAAAAACATTCCACAACCTATTTACAAAACCAGCGAGCCATAATCTCCTCTAACATCTTAAATTTCTCTTTAATAACTGAAAATATGAAAAACGAGTTTTATGTTTTAAAAATAAGAAATATTTGTATTATGATTTGTACTCCTTAGTAAACAAAGGACAAATATTATGGTTTTTCAATAACTTCTTAGAGCAATGAAAGTAGACTCGAGAAAAGTATTATGAGTTTGTCAGTAACTATAAAGTGCATATCTATTTCTTTAATTGGTTTGAAATGTACGCCAAGGAAACAACATAGAATATCCTTATAGATCCATTATTATAAACACCAAAACAAAGGTGTGGGAAACTGCAACAGAAGAAAAATTGCAACCAAAAGACCCTCGTTTATGTGAACTTAGGATTCCTTACAAATAAATTGTAATGGTAGGATCCCTTGTAAAAATCAAAATTAAAAGTGAAAATATGAATCCCAAAGATGCCAAAAGCACTACGTGTCAGAACAATTGCACCAAAACTTATTTGCAAACTCTAGGAGGACAACTGCCTAGAATAGAGAAAAGGTTAGAAAATCCCATAATGATCACCAAAATAGAGTCAATCAAAACCCTCATCTTTAAGCCTTATGAAGTGACCAATAACAATACGATCCAATTTAGGAAAAAGAACAATGAAGAATTAATTAATGCCATCCAAAGCTAATTGAATAGGATTGAAGAGAATACAGACTATAATTCTCCAAAGTCCTCGACTTTCCAAACCTTGAACACCATCCAAACTAGGAGTCAAACTATGATCAAAGCTAATAACTCCCAGGAAGTGAACATGGATGAGCAAGAAAGCAATAGTGAAACTGAAAGCCTCCAACCTCCTTCTGCAATTGTGAACAAACTTCATTGACAACAAATCCCCATTGGACAAAAACTATTCCTCCTGACATCTAAATAGATCAAAAGCCTAATGTCTTACAACAGACTATGTATAATGCTTCTTCTATCTATGAATGGAATATTGATGGAATGTTTGACTACAAATTTTGAATGTGCTTCAATAAATGACAATGGAAACTAACGCTTATATAACCCAATTAGGAACCTTTGAACATGCAATTTCTGAGCTCTTAATAACCAAAATCTCTAGGCAATTGAAAGGTTGGTGAGATTACCACTTACCCTTTGTGAATATAAGTAAATAAACCTAAATTAATAGATTCAATACTACGTATTTATCCTTTCCAAGACATTTGGTTCTAATACCAATAGGGTAAGTTTAATTTTAATAAGTAATAACCATAGTGTCTTCTTTTTTTGTAAATAGTAAAAGACACAAGGGAGCTAGCATTCTTACCTTTTTCTCTAAAATAGTTTAGTTCTTTTTCCTTACTCCATGGATATCGTTAAAGGCTAGATATGTAGATAACTTGTGGTGGACAACTAAAGAAGAAATTTTTGCAGAAACTCGAATCAAGCATAACTCAATCTTTTATTTATGATTCATATTTTTTAAGTTATTCAATTAAAGATGTCTGATCAACAATTATTTTTTTATTGCACCTTAATTTGATCACATTTTATTTCTTAATACTGGTAGCAAATCTAGATTTAACTGTTTAACTTTATTAAAGTTACTTGATAGTTATGGATTTGATAAAATTAAGGCTTAAAAGTTTTGTTTAAAGGAAGGCAAAAGGGTCAAATTAGAATCTAACCTTTCCATTATAATTTAATTTAAACCTAAATATTTTGATACATTTGAAAAGAACCTTAACAATTTATAAACATTCAGTCTAAACTCTAAATTAACTTTTCTGTCAATCCTTCGCAAAAAAATTTATGTGACATTTTTACAGGCCATGGGACTCAAAAAGTTAAAAATAATAAAAATTTATCTCTCCTTTTTCACTTCTCCTTTCTCTCCCTCTCTCTTTTTCTCTTTCTCTTCATTTCTTTTCTCTGTATGTTCCTGACCTTGCTTATTATGTGCCATAAGTAGAACTAAAAGGCAAAGGTTATTTTTTGGTAATAAATAAGAAACTTAGAATGGAGACTACCCATTTATCATATACTTGTGAAACAAAACAAAATATTGTCTTCATCTCCTCGATGTGATTTGTTCAAAATTTCTCATTCACACCATCTAGACTACTATGAAAAACATATGCTTCCATTTAACTAATAAATACACAAAATTTACTTCATCTTTTTAACTTATTAGAAGAAAAAGTTAGCTATCACACAAATTACACTCCACTATTCTTTAACTTCTTCCAGTGATCTTTCATCTTATTTCAGTTAAAATAAAGAATGAAGACGACGAAGGGACACAGTTCACAAACCGTTCTACCAGCGATGCATGATGCTACATGTCACTATCAAGTTGTTAAGAATTAGTTACTATTTATTACTGACACGCCTGCCTGCATATTATACGTCCCTCTCATAACAAATTCTGTTGTATTTTCTTTCAATCACAAATGAACACTTGTAAAGATATTATTGGTCTTTTTACTCCATAAATACAAAAGAGCTGGCTCATATAATTTATCTGAGCTATAATTAAACCATATTCTCTGTTTCTTCTTTTTCTTTTCTTGGTATCAGAGCTAGTATAGCAATGGCTACGAATTCAGAATCCACAGTTCTCATAAACAAAGCTGGAAACACTCAAACTAGCTCAGTCATCAAAACACTCAACGCAAATGGAAGTAACCTGGGAAATCAAAACATGGTTAAGTTGAAACATGACAATTTTCTTTTATGGAAAAACAAGGTGTTGCCCATCATTCGAGGAAATAAGCTTGAAGGATATATCACCAGTGCCAAAGCCAGTCCATCAGAATACATTCAAGAAACCACTGAAGGGAATGAAGCTTAGATCAAAATTAACCCAGATTTTGAAGAATGGTATGCGCAAAACTAGATCCTTCTAGGATGGCTACTCAGCACAATTGATCCATTAGTTGCATCAGAGTTAATGGGATAGGAAAGCTCAAAGAAGCTCTGGGATGCCATCAACAACCTTTTTGGTATAAAAATCAAATCAAATATTGTATTCTACAAGTGCGAGTTTGCTAAAACATAGAAAGGAAACCTCAGGATGGACGAATATTTAAAGATAATGAAGAACTTGGCTGACAATCTTGCTTTAGTTGGCCTTCCAGTTACAATGGATGATCTAATATCACAGATACTTGCAGGTCTTGACTCATAAGAATATAATCCATTGGTCTGTCTTATTGCTGAAAAGGAGGATATCAGTTGGGTTGAGTTCCAATCCAAACTCTTAAGCTACGAGCGGAGGCTAGAACAGCTGAATGCCGGCGTCTTAGCAATGAGCCTGGGCCAACCAGTGGCACACTTGGCCCGATTTGGAAACATTGGTGGTAGAGGCTCTAGTTACACCTTTATAGGAGGAAGAACTAACCGAGAAGGCTGTCATTTTCAAGGTCGAGGACACCGAGGCAGAGGAAATCATCCCTTGTGTCAAGTCTGTGGACAACCTGGATATACAGCAGCGATATGCTATTTTCAATTTGATAAGAGTACATGGGTACTCATCCTGACAGCAGACAATCACATAGTAGTCAACAACAGAACTCTACTTTCTTTGCCTCAATAGAGAATCTCAACAACATTGCTTGGTACTTCGATAGTGGTGCCAACTCCCATGTTACTAATGATGGTGATTATCTTGACCAGCGGCGCGAACACATTGGTAAAGAAACTCTGATTGTTGACAATGGTGAGCATCTCAAAATCTCTCATGTTGGCTCAATAAGCCTTCCAACTCAGAATGGTACAAGACTATTGCTCAAAGATATTCTGTATGTACCTAAAATTGAGAAGAATCTTATTAGCATATCTAAACTTATTAACACAAATAACGTTGATGTGATATTCAATTCTTCTGGCTGTATTGTGCAGGACAAGGTATTAGGCAGGACACTTCTGCAAGGGAGACACAGAAAAGGTCTTTATCAGGTTAACCTGCAAACTACTTTTCTAGCTTTCCCGTCTGATCAACAATCTTCTCCAACAAAACTTACAAATCATCGCCAAGTTTTTACCTCAGCTTTATCCATTAGTAATACTACAGTTGTTGAGCTATGGCATAGACGACTAGGACATCCTTCCTTTAAAACATTATCTGAAATCATGTTGTCTTGTAATGAACATGTTTCTATTAATAAAAGAAACTTCTTCTGTGAAGCTTGCCAACTTGGGAAGTCACATTCCTTACCCTATGCCTTGTCTGCATCACATGCTAAGCAACCTCTAGATTTAATACACACCGACATTTGGGGACCAGCACC
>JANKOD010000009.1:12690717-12701732 GCA_026284645.1 Erythroxylum acuminatum | reverse complement strand
AATTACTTGCTTCTGATGTGGCAAATTGTGTCATGTGGATTAATTGTGATGCATTTATTATTACATTGGGACATATGTATTTCATATATGAATGCATGATCAGATAATGATAGTTGTGATCGGAGCAGCTACCGAGAGCTAAAAGCTCAACGTATTGGACCTCGAGCTTACACTGATTCAGAGCCACAGGCTCACCGATTAATGCGCCTATATTGGGACAGTTCAGACGCTCGGTCACAACACCGTAATAAAATGAGAAAGTGTCATATACGCATTTGATTGAATATTTGGATTGGGTGAAAGGCAAAAATGCCTTATACTTATGCGATAGCAATCATATGGTACTTCTGAATGTGCAAATTGTATGTAAATTTGATTACTAAATGTGTATCTGCATTTATATATAAATGAAATGGGGAATTCTCCACTTAAATGTGGAATGTCGGACTAAGGTCCGAGAATATTAGAGAGTGATTGAATGGGGTAGGTAAATGGGTGTGACGCATTCCATTGCATGTAACATAATGGTAGTTGTGACCAGGGTAGCCAATGATCAGAGCTTAAAACTTAATGAGTGAAAAAAAAAGCCTCGAGTTCGAAAGGAAGTAGTGCATACCCAGAGGGCTCTCCTACCCCTAAGATGTGTTTAATGCTTAATGAGCCCTTTATGGGACAGTTATCAATGAGCCCTATATGGGACAGTTTAGGCTCCCGGTGTTGGGTCCCTACTCTGTGTATCGGGCTTGAGTCCCCGACCCCGTTACCGGGCTAGGCCACCCAACTTAATCAGTATTGTCCTCTTTGGTCATGGGGAGTTTCTAGCACTCGAACCCATGACCTCAAGGATTTGTTCCTCTTAAGAGGACGCCTCTTACCAATTGAGCTAGATAAGTTTAGGAAAGGGTATGTTTGGCAACATGATAATCTATTCTAGGATTAGAATATGGTATGTTTGACAACAAGGATAAGGATATCTTAGGTCTTGAATATGAATTATTTGGACATTGGAATAATGTATTCCAAAGTTAAATCTGGCTTGTTTGGCTCTTGGATTAGGTGTAATCTAGTTATAGAATAATCTATAACCAAAACTAATTTAAAAGAAGTTTTAAATTTAAATCTAATTCTAAAATTAAAGTAATTATTTTTTAATTTGATTAAGAATAATAATTATATTTATTCTTAATTAATTTTAGAAAAGTAATTTTTACTAGATAAGGGTAAGATTGCGTATTATCAAACCTCCTCAAATTCTACTTTTTAGTGGGACTTTTACTAAGTATTGTGGATGTTATTGTAGTTTTTAAAGTTAGAATTAATTAGTTTCAATTATATTAAAATTAAGTAATTAGATTCTTAAAATTAAGAAAAGTATTTTCTTAAGTAATTAAGAAAGATTTTTCTTAATTAAAGTTTATTTATTTCAATTTGATTGAGATAAAATGAATTTATGGTTTTATTGTATTTAGAGAATCACAATTGAATTTATTTAGAAATTCTTTCTTGAATAATAAATTTTTTAATTTATTAAAAGAATATTTTTCTTAATTAAATTAAATTTTGAAAAAATGTTCTCATTTATTAATTCAGAAAAACATTTTAAAATAAATTTCTAATTTATTAAAGAGAGATTTTCTAATTAATTAAAAATAATGTAAAGAATTCTCCTAATTAAATTTAAAAGCGATTTTTATTTTTGAAAGTTTTTCCCTTTAATATTAGAAAATAATTTTTTAATTAAGGAAAATTAATTTCTAGTTAGATTAGAAATAATTTTCTAATTGGATTATAATATCTTATTTGTTAAATTTTGAAAAATGAATTTTTCTAAATTATAATAAATAAAAAGTATAATTTATTAAAAATTATTTTTAATTAATTTTATTAAAAGAATCTAGATAATTAGAAATAGTTTACAATTGTAACTAAAGCCCCATCGACTACAATTTAATTTATCCGTCCAAGGGTAGTTAATTATCGTATTTTTTAAAATACTAAAATGACTCATTTTCTGGTCAGAAATTAATTATAAATATGATCTATTTGTAGTAATTCTTGGCCTCGACCCAAGTTACTTATTATTCGATGATTCAATTTATATTCTTATTAAGAAAACAATAAAAATATTACTAATAAAATTTCAATGATACGGATTTTTTTTTATAAAGTAGAAATTAAAATAGCGTTCAATTTGATTAGATAGTCAATATTCCTTTGGTCTTATTGTCAATATTCTTTTTCTATTCTCTTTTGTTGAATTCAAACTTTCAATTATGCAAATTAGTTTTTACCGCATTCTTAAGTATATTTTTTTTTTCATCAAATATTTTTCTATAACTAAGTGCTTTTGTTATAACAAGAGAGAATTTATTAAAAGATAGTAACCAAACTTGGATTACAAACTTCTCTGTCGACTCAATTCTCAACTTGAGCCAAACTATATATATAGAGAGGATTATTATGACACATCACAAGCAGTTTTGCAAATAGAGTCATTAAAAGAAAAAGTATTTCAAGCTGATGTCAATGGAGTGGAATGGAAGATGCACTTGCGAAGCTTGTTTAAGCACATACAGTAGGGTTAGCCAACAGGTACTCCTCCACGGCCTTGTAAAGTCCCAGGGCCTTAACTTCTCCAGCATTGATTTCCCCTAAGTTGAGCACAACCCCCGTCTTTGGATGATAGTGGTTGGTTGCTTTCACCACACATCCATTACCTGAAGCCTCGTACTTGACCTCGTGGACCACAGACTCGAGCTTGTCTCCCAATACATCACCTTCGAACAAGGTGTACTTGCAGAAGTAGTTGTTGATGTCTAGCGCGTCGGTCCTGTGCTTCATGTACTTGAATTCACCTCCTGAAGAAACAACAAGTTCCGTGTTAAAACATAGATTTTCATATATGTAATCTTGTGGTCATGACCAAACCATTTACTAACTTACCTTCAGGGAGCTTGGTTACTCTGACATCCCCTTGGACCTCAATGCACTTGAAAGCTTCAGGCATGGCCTTGGGGAGGACCTTCTCGGACTCGAGAACAACTGCCTTGAACAGTCTTGGGGCGGGAATGCAACTGGTATACTCTTGCGTGGTGGTGACACCCATGTTTGTTTGGAAGAAGAGAAAATGAGAAAAACGATCAGAAACAGGTAGAAAAAGAAGGATAAATGGGATTGTGCTTTAAGCTGTAAAGATCTGGTTGTCTAAGCTCAGGTATTTATAGCCTCAAATAGGTAGGCTTTGGGTATTGTCTCCTCAGTCTAAAGCGGTGGGCAGAGCATACCATTCTAGAAAGGCTGCAGGGCTTGATTTCTAGAAATTTGACTAACCTGATTAGAAATACTTAAAAGATGATAGGCAACTCATGAGCTTTAAAGTTTATGCATTTACTATTGAAAAAAGAAGTGATAGTCATCTTTTGACGATAACAAAATAAGCAAGCAATGGCTACTTTGTTATATTATAGTTTACTGACTGAAACCTGTAATGGAGCAAATACTAGTTTATACGGAGCCGCCTTGTTCTAAGCCATCAGCATGAACTTTCAAGGGGAATTCTTGCTTGGAAACAAAATAATTTTCACTGATATGGTTGATTCTGTCAGGTTGTCATGATAATCTTTTCACTGTGAAATAGCCATTTTTGTCCAATAAACAGATGAAACATCATCAGAATCTGTATTGATGGTCAAAGCTGATCCAGCAGTACAGATTTGTCACACAGGGAAAGCGCGAGCGAGCCTCAGCTGCAACACATTTTATCCAAACCACTTTTTGGTTAAGACGTGTTTTGATAAATGGATGAAACCAAGATACTTGAAGTAAGTTCCTTGTGATTAATTTCTTTAGAATGTTTAGTTGAGACTTAAATCTCCTACAAAATTCTGATTACTGCATCTATTAAATATTTTTAAAGATTTTTCGCATTATAAATGAAATATTTATCAATCGGCCAGTACCTACAAATAAAAAAGAGTATTAATAATTTTAAATAACTAACTATATTTATTAAAATTTAATTATTTCCAACTTTAACATTATTCTAAATATTTTAACAAGTCATTATCAATTAGTTTAATTACAATTTCTAATATTTCTTATAATATATCTAAAATTAATTGAAGTTAACAAAAATTATTTACAAAATCATAATTGTTAGTAATTTACTCATTTTATTTCATTTTTAATCTAACTTACCCATTTCTTTCTCAAATTAATTTGCTTATTCAATTTTGAGATAGAATATAATAACTATAGAAAAAGATTTGGTTCCATATATATAAAACATTACATGGTAAAAGGTATTCGGCCCTATCTCGTTGTTTGAGAGTTTATGATTTTATATTCTAGTTAATTTTTATGAAATATTTTCACCATTTCTTCATGATATTTGGAATTTTATCGGTTACTTAAGAATATTTAAAATTGTAAGGTAAACTTTACTTATTCACATATAAATTTATGTGCTCTACATTCTTTGGAATAAGTGTAAACTAGTGATGCTTTCTAAACTTTTGCCATCTAAAGTCCAGCACCTTACTAAACATTTGTATTGCTCTTTCACAACTTGTTTTTAAAGTCCCGTAAGGACAATTTGTTGCAGAAGAGAAAGTGTAACTTGTTTGTAAAAAAATTGAAATAAGAAGAATAACATCATGGCATTGTTACAATGGTTTTGTTTTATGTAAAACTCATTAAATAAATGTTCAAAGCTAGTAACTAGGACATGTGTAATAAACGTTTAATATTTTATATTGTATGACCATATTGAGTGAATTTTGCTTGTTATTTTAGAGTTTTACGTTGTTTTTGATACTTGTTATGTTTATAGTGTGTTTTCATACCTACATTGCCTTCATGGATTAAAAAGAGAAGAATTTGGGTAAAATAGGGTAATAAAATAGAAGAATTGGAGCTATTTTAGATATACAAGCCTGTGTGAAGATGTACACACCCATCTGAGGATCTTAGACGATTGTGTAAGGGACTGTCTACAAGATTTTGAATGTCATAATTGTTAATAATTTACTCATTTTCCAATTTATTTTTAATCTAACTTACCCATTTCTATCTCAAATCAATTTGTTTATTTGATTTTGAGGTAGACTATAAAAACTATATCAAAAGATTTGGTTCCATGTAAAACATAAACCAATTAAAAAGGTTATCGACCTCCTTTCTCTAGAAAGCCTATGATTTCATATTCTATTTACTCTTTTATGAGATTTTTTTCACCCTTTTCTACAATTTTATTTCCTTATCAGTTACTTAATGTTGGGATTTCAAGTGTGAGTAAGAATCCCACATTGGAAATAGATAAAATTAATGAGGGGCTTATAAGTGAAAAAGGACCCATAAACCTAATGTCTTAAGGTTTTGGGTTAGAGTGCTAGGCCTACGAGTATATTTCCTTCTTAGGCTCATGATGAAGAACTCCCAAGAAAGTGGGCTCCCCAGCATCAATAAGTGGTATCAGAGCTGATGTTTCGGTAAGGGACAAGTATGGAGACGGTAGTCAGATCTCGTGTTTGCCATCCTTACATGGAAGAGCAAGAAGACTCTTAATGGGCCCAGACTAGTGGAATAGAAGGGCTTTTGGTGTCACCATATAGTCGAGCTATTAAGAAAAAGACTTTCGTTCAAGGGAGAGCCGAAGCCCAATATGAAAGTTTACACTTGAGGCGGAGATTGTTTTAGATTTTAAGTATGAGTGGGAATCCTATATTGGAAATATAAGAAATTAGTAAGGGGCATATAAGTGGAAAAAAGACCTATAAACTTAATGCCTTAAGGTTTTGGGTTGGAGTGGGGTGTCAAGGCCCGCGAGCATGTTTCGTCACTAGGCTCATCATGAAGAACTCCCAAGAAAGTAGGCTCTCCAGTGCCAACACTCAAGAATATCATATTACAAGGTAGTCCTTATAGATTCACGTATAAATTTACATGCCCTATATTATTCGGAATAAGTGTAAACTAGTGGTGCTTTATGAACTTTCTCCATCTAAAGTCCAGTACTTTATTAGCCACTTTTGTTTCTCTTCCATAACCTGTTTTCATAGTTCTATAAGGATAATTTTTTTTGGAATAAAAAGAGTAACTTGTTTGTGGAAAAATTGAACTAAAAAGAATAATACCACGACATTGTTACAATAGTTCTCTTTTATGTAAAAAACACCATATAAATAAATGTTCAGAGCTGATAACTAAGACATGCATCCTTGACTTAGTGGTTATATTTCCTTCTTAAGTAGTAGTTGTGCAATGAACTACTTAGATAATATAATATAAATAGTTTCTTCCCATTCTCTCTTTAATTTTTCTCTCTCTTTCTGTTTGTGTGTCTCTCTTGATACTACAATTATTGTTTACGATTCCTTTTGGGTCCAAATTTTATCAAACAAACTCAAGGAGCAAAGTTATGGAAAATTAAGGAAAATTTTTGGAGTTTAATAAAGGAAAAACTAGGAGCAAAAATATTTTATTAGATACCCAAAATAGGATTTACAAGAAAGAGAAGGAGATGATTAAGCTTAAATCCATATACTCAACTAATGCAGAAGTTTGGCATGGAATAAGGAAAATCCATTTTTTGTAGCTAGCTAAGAATAAATAGGAACATGTACTAAATACCCTCAAGAGAGGGAAGTTTACATAGCCCAATAAGATTAAGTAAGATTGAATTTCCTACATTTAATGGGGAATATGTCAAATTGTGGTTGTATAAGAATTAGCAATTCTTTGTCTTTGATCATATGTTGGATCAGATTGAATTTCCTACATTTAGTAGGGAACATGTCCAATTGTGGTTGTATAAATGTGAGCAATTATTTGTCTTTGATTATACACTGGATCAGATCATACACTAGATTTTGGTGGTTATTCTTGTAGGACATTGGTTAGCTACACTGAGGTATTAGTTAACCAGTATGTCCTAGTGGCTTTAAAATCAACCTTAAAACTTAACTATGAACATTAAAAAACCCTTAATAATTTATGAAAATGACAATTAAGAACTATTATAAGCATTAAAAGAGACTGTAATCACATAGATTATCCAATTCTCTAAAACATTCAACACTAAGAATTTATACTCAGATAAAAGCAAAATGTGGTAAGTTTCTAAAGCATAAATTAATAATTACCTCTTATTAAACATTACTTATAATATGATTCAGATGATAGTTCTTTTTTAATTTCAAATCATTAGATGCATCTCATCCTTTTTGTCATCCAAACTTGGTTTTAAATTTGGCTCTTTTGAAAGGTCTTGGTGGTTATTATTTAAAGCTAATTTTTTAGCATACTGTAATAGCATCTTCAAGACTTTTTTTTAAGAAAAAAGGTTAGATTTATCAAGATAAAAAGCATAAACTCTTCAAAAATAATGCTACCATATCCATTACTTACCACTTTCTCTTTCTTTTCTAATAGCCCGACAACACAAGGTAATTATGTTTAAGGAACCTAAATGAGCTTAGTTCCTTGATTATCAAACTTCATTTTTTTAACCATCACTTTCAAAAGTTTGCTTGCCATTCTTTGTTTGAGAAAATAAAATCTATCAATATGCCCGTACTTACTACAAAAATGACATACCTTATTATCTAGGTAATGATGATGCATAAATGCATTGGTTACTCTATTATGCGTTTATGCATAATGAGGAATTTTTCAAAGGTGTTGAATGTTCTTCTAGGTTAGTAAAATGTCTTATCATGATTAAAAGTATGATGCCTACTATGAATGAAAGCTTGATGTAGGATTCTATGAAGCCTAAAAGGGTGTGAATGGATTAGCATGTTATCAAAGAAGTTATACATATTCTTACCTTGAGACTATTGAACCTTATGCGTAGATTATAGCCATATATGAAAGCTTGCTACTTTCTTTGTAATCAATCTTAATGGATATCGCATGCGCATGCATTTTCTTAGATGTACATGCTCCATACTCATTTCTCATGTTAGGAAATTATTATTTGCTATACAAATATTTTCCCTTTACCAACGTGTTTCTAGTATTGGTTTCACTTTTATAGTCGTATCCTATTCCATGCTTATCATTGGAATTATTTTAAGGTCCTAGTATTTTTTTATTTTTCATTCCCTTCAATGAATTGGATAATGAATCCTTGAGAATATTGCTCTCCTTTTTCAATGTCTCATTTTCATGCTTTTGTGTCTAATGCATACATGTCATCAATAATCATATTTTTTTGATGTTTTAATATTATACAATTCACTTTACATTCTAATTCATGCATACATCCAACTGTTTTTGAACTTCCTTGAGTTTGGAAGATAATTTCTACCTTCTTTTACTGATGATATCCAAAATTTTGACTAGTTCATCATATGTCAAATCATTATCACCATCACAAAAATTGGAGTTGGATGTTACCTCATCGTTGTTTATAGCGATAAAACATGTGTGAGCTATCTCTCTATCTAATCGCTCATTTTTTGTTTCATTCACGTCTTCCCAAGTTTAAGCTTTAAAAATTTTTCTTACATTTGTCTTTATTCTCTTTCTTATTCTTTTTTTTTCATATTTGTCACCATCTTTTAGTAGAGGACATTGGGAATTTATGTGGCTTGGTTTTTAATATTCAAAGCAAATAATTTTAAAGGATTTTCGTGCAAATAAAGGGACTATTTGAAGATATTTCCCAAAGACTAACACTTTTGGCCATTAAGAAAAACCCCATCCTAGTTTTTCAATAGAGGTAATCATTCCCATAAAAGAAATGTTCTTTACGAATACTTTGTCCCTCTTAGTTGAATGATGATGATGATGCTTTTAGATATGCCATTAAGGTCTTCGATATATGATTTCATTAAAAATGCTATCTTATAGGCCTACTCTGATACCACTTGTTAGTCCCTAATGGTACCCAAGAGGAGAGGTGAACTGGGTGTTTATAAATTTTTAACAAAAAGTTACTAACTTAATATAAAAGAGATCAAAATTTATAAAGGACGCAAGTATAAAGTAAAATAAGGAATTTTAACAAAGATCTTAAGAAATAAAGTAAAAGAGTAAGGGAAGAGAGATATAAATCAATTTATAGTGGTTTGGCAAGCGATCCTTGCCTGTATTTCCTACCAATAATCATCTTAACTTTCAACCATAATTCTTCTTTTAAAGTGAAGAATAACATTTATAAAACCTTTACTTGGTAAAGACAAACTTGTTTACAATCTTCCTATAATATGAAGAGAATGCTACTTTGAACACACTCAAAACAATGAACAAAAACCCTACTGAAAGGTTAAAACTCAAATTAGCTCACTTGATCACTTTGATAATAACAAAAGGCCTCGTCCACTCTAAATAAGACAATGAATGCTTAAATGATCAAAAAACACATATAAATGTATACAAAAAGCGCTCAAATGCTTCTTGATGTTAAAATCAATAAGAAAATATATACTTATAAGGTTTTCAAACTCATAATACTTGTTGGAGCCAAAAACTGGCCATTACAACGACTAATCGTAGAGTTCTATTTGATTAGTATAGCATATTAGTTGACCAATGTGCATTAAAAGCATAGATTCTCTAGTTGTTGAGACACTAGTCCAACAATAGGCATATTGGTCGATCAATATGGTATATTGGTCAATCAATACAGTAACTAATGTTACAACAAGCTCTCAATATATCAAATTTAACAACTTTAATATATATTGGTGTACCATAACCTATATGGGTGGACCAATCCTCCTAAAAACATAATTTTAACAACTTCAAATGCTTAAACCTAATTTTTTAAATACAACTATGGTTTTATCAAAATTTTTCCTAAGTATTTGAAATGTAAAGAGGATTTTATATTAAAAACCAAAAGCAAATGCCTTTTAATGAATGAAAACACTTAGAAAATACATGAAATAAAATGTTCATTTATATTAAGCCCTTTAGAACATTAAAGTGACTAAAAGAGATTAAAATAAACATTATAAACTAAATAATGACCTTGATATTCCCTATTCTTCTTTCGTTCTTGACTTGGTCTTCACTTTATAAGATGAAAACTTCATCTATTATTTAATCAACTTCATGAACTATCTTCTTGAGTTTATGACTACATCATGTTCTCATAATTTCTCATCAAATTTAGTAGTAATTATATTTTTAATCATTAAGACATTGAATAAACTTTCCTTGGTTTACTAAGTTCACATGGTTTTAATTAAATAACCACTTTCATTCTTAACTTGAGCTTTGAATTTCTTAAAGACTTCAAATGTTTCAGATTTTTCTTCAAGAAATAAACTAAAGTCTTGTCAGGATAATCATTACTAAATAATAAAAAACATTTCCTTATTATTAAGAGTACCACAAATATCAATATGCACCAATCTAAGTGTTGTATGGCTCAAGAAGGAGACTCCATAGGAAAACTATTCCTAAATTGCTTTCTAGATATACAAGCTTTATAAATTTAATTAGGTTGACTTATGAAAGGCATGACATGCATCATCCTTTAGGAATAGTTTTCAGTTTAAACATTTTAGGTTCAGTGAATAGTGTTTTCAGATGAATAGTGAATTTTCGTGGGACCCTACCTCGAAATAATGAAAAATATCTAGAATAAGTATTATAGTTTAATGATACCGAAACAGATCAAAAATAAGTATTATAGGATGGATTTGGGAGTTCCGAAAGTTTAGGACTAAAATGTCCTTTTTGGAAAGTAATGGGTATTAATGATTTTAAACTCATTCGAAAATTTTTAAGGCATCCAATCAATAAGTATTGACCCTAATTAGATTATTTCATAGTCAATTCGATGGTAAGACAGTTGCAGAATATTTTCGGAATTTAATTTGGTTAGTTGATGAATTAAATTCAATAAAGGGAAAATTTGTCTTTTTACATGTCATTAAGGGTAATTTGGTCATTTTACATGGTGTTAGTGGAAGAACGAGTTACTAGAAGAGAACCAATAGGAAGGTGAAGTGTGGAATCCATTAAATGAGCATTAAAAAGAATAAAGCAAGACTTTTGTC
>JANKOD010000009.1:12638065-12659595 GCA_026284645.1 Erythroxylum acuminatum | reverse complement strand
ACTTTACAATCAAGTACAACTCGATTAAATATCTCTGCTCTTTTCAACACATTCTATATATGAGACCAATTAGATTCTCAAATATATTAGTAATGATTATAAATTATAATTTTAATTCATAATTAGAATTAAATAAATTAGAACTCCTTTTAATTTATCTTTAATTCTCTAATTAAACAATTTATAGTCATAAATCAAGATTAGTGTCTAGCATCATGACCATCCAAATACTTAGGAATGTCAAAGTAGTTTTAACTTACCTTTCCGTGCATGATTTTTCAGTATAATTCAATATTTTTATCATATAATGTTTCAATTAGACATAGAGTATCGACTTAATGTTTACTTTATTTTGAGTCCAATCATATTACTTCTCTGTCATTAGCTATTGTTTAAATTAATGACATTTGTAAACTATTTACAAATCGTCATTCTACTTTGGCTAAGGATTTCCTTAATCAATACTAATTGAGAATAACATAATATTCTCCCTAATTACTTTAGGGTGATGAATCATATCTTGATCATACAACTACCTTCGTATAGTTCGTGTCTCTCTACTAGTTAGGTGTAAGACTGCGTAATATTAGACCTTCCCAGACCCCGCATGTTTGCTAGATTTCTATTGGGTTGTTGTTATTGTTTTCAATCTTTTTATCATTTAGTGCTTTGATTAAACATTAAACATGTAATTAATTTCTACTATATTTGAATCTTATCATGTTAGTTCTCTATTATTAATAATTAATTCAATTATTGACATTTAAAAACTACTTTCGTAGTATCAATCTATCTTGGCCAAAGATTTTTCAAATCAATAATAAAAAAAATAGAACATTCTCCTCAATCACTTTAAGATAATACATCATATGTTGATCACTCAACTCCCTCCATACAGTTCATGTTATATCCAATAACTATCAATTGAACTATCATTAACTATAATAAATCATAATTAGTATCAAAACATAACTATCACAGTGGAGTTCTCATATGGGATCAATTCGGTGAACTTATTCTTTGATAAGTACTCACATGTTTAGATAAGTATCTTAATACTTTAATCTATAAGATTAACTACTTCGTTCATAAAGAATAAATATAACGTGTGCTAGTTTTTTATACTCTATTAGTGTGTAATTTCACTGTAACAATGATTAGAAACAATTTAAAAATAATACATAAATATAATATGAATCTCATAATTATTATGTAATCATAATTTATTTGCCATATATACCTATCTTATAAATTTTGTTATATACATCTGAATATATAAGATATAGAAGATCTTTAAATAATTATATGATCTAAATTATAACTAACTAATTAATTGTAAGACATAATCCGAAATAAACAACTAACAATAAAGGCACCTGTGGTATTTTGACTTTCCAAGAAACCTAAAACCAAACCCTTACCCAGAGAACGTCATTATCCCTTTGCCCAGACTCGAATCACTATCCTTCCGGGTCCTCGCAAGAGGCACATTAGGAAGGCCATCCGGGATCCTCTCATCTTGACCCACATCAGGGGAAGAGGAAACTTCCCAGACTCGAATCACTATCCTTCTGGGTCCTCGCAAGAGGCACATTAGGAAGGCCATCCGGGATCCTCTCATCTTGACCCACATCAAGGGAAGAGGAAACTTGTGTCCGAACTGACCCGACATATAAAAAAATACTATGCTTCCAAAGCTATTTCCGAGAAATACTTATTTATGGCAATTCCAAGCCTAATTCAATTTATGTTCTTAATAAGAAAACATAAAAATTATATAATATTTTCAATAAAAATTCAATGATATGTTTCTACAAAATACAAAGTAGCTTTCAATTCGACAGGCATTATCCCTTTAGTCTAATTGTCAACATTCTTTTTCTATTTTCTAGCATAGAACTTGAATAGAATTGTTATCTCTTGAAACAATCGGTAAGATTATTCTTTTGTGGTTAAAAAGTTATAGATTTGAGTTACAAAAATAACTTTTTTTGTAAAATTGTAGAAGAAAGGTTGTATACAATTAATGTCTTCTCTTTGATTTTGGCAAAATAAAGAGCCTTCTGTATTTAAGAGTGTGTGCACGAGAGATTATTGTCGTTGTGGATATTAATTGTTATTAAGTACAAACTCTCTTGACCAAAAACTAACTGAAAGGATACATTATAAGTCGGCATAGACTAGAAGTTAGTTGAGAGAAAACAGAGAGAATTTATTAAAAGATAGTAACCAAACTTGGATTACAAACTTACTTAAGGAGCAACTTGAGCCAAACTATAGTGAGGATTATTATTACACACCACAAGCAGTTTTGCCAATAGAGCCTTTAAAAGAAAAAGGCGTTACAAGCTCATATCAATGGAGTGATCTGCGAAGCTTGTTTAAGCACATACAGTAGGGTTAGCCAACAGATACTCCTCCACGGCCTTGTACAGTCCCATGGCCTTAACTTCTCCCGCATTGATTTCCTCAGGGTTGAGCACAACTCCGGGCTTTGGATGATAGTGGTTGGTTGCTTTCACCACACATCCATTGCCTGAAGCCTCGTACTTGACCTCGTGGACCACAGACACGAGCTTGTCACCCAATACATCACCTTCGAACAAGGTGTACTTGCAGAAGCAGTTGTTGACGTCTAGTACGTCGGTCCTGTGCTTCATGTACTTGAATTCACCTCCTGAAGAAACAAAATTCCGTGTCAAAACATACATTTTCATATATGTATTCTTGTGGTCATGACCAAACCATTTACTTACTTAGTTACTTACCTTCAGGGAGCTTGGTTACTCTGACATCCCCTTCGACCTCAATGCACTTGAAAGCTTCAGGCATGGCCTTGGGGAGGACCTTCTCGGACTCGATAACAACTGCCTTGAACAGTCTTGGGGCGGGAATGCAACTGGTATACTCTTGTGTGGTAGTGACACCCATGTTTGTTTGGAAGAAGAGAAAATGAGAAAAAGGATCAGAAACAGGTAGAAAAAGAAGGATGAATGGGATTGTGCTTTGAGCTGTGAAGATCAGGTTGTCTAAGCTCAGGTATTTATCGTGTAAAATAGGTAGGCTCTGGGCTATTACCTCCTCAGTCTAAAAGAGTGGGCAGAGCATTCCATCGTAGAAAGACCGCAGGGGTTGGTTTCTAGAAATTTGACTAACCGGATTAAAAATACTTGATTTCTAAAATGATAGGCAACCGAGCTTGAAAGTTTATATATTTATGTTATGCAAGAAATGAGTCTAATTTTTCTGTCCAATTTTGTGATAATATAGAACCTGCGTAAATAAATGGCTGAGATTTATTGGACATACTATAAAAATTGGGCAGAGGATCTTAGCAGCCAAGAAATAGCCATCTTTTGACGATAACAAAAATAAGTCAGCAATAGCTGCTATAGAATATTAGTCTACTGACTGAAACCTGTAATGGAGAAAATACGAGTAACGAGTTTATACTGAGCCATCAGCTTGACTGAAGAGGAAAGTAAGGAAAGTAAGGACGCCATTTTTGACTAAATCACCATTCTCTGGTATGGTTTGATTTTATTAGATTGTCAGGATTATCTTTTCAGTGTGATATTGCCATGTTAGTCAAATGAATAAATGAAACATCATCAGAATTTGTATTAATGGTCAAAGCTGATCTAAAAGTAGAAAAGTGGCACACAGGGAGAGGAGCCTCAGCTGCAAGACAATTTTATCTAAAACACCTTCTGGGTATGACGTGTTTTGTTAAATGGATCAAACCAAGATCAACATTATACTTAAAGAGTGAAAAGAATTACAGATGTTGTAAACAATGTTTGGAGACATAAATCTCCAATAAAATGTTTGGTTAACTCCTTGATTAGATCTTCTTTCAAGTTTCACCATAATATATATTGGAATTAGCTGTAAATTTGAAATTTTGTTTCATCTATTATATTTAATTATTTGTTTCATCTATTATATAGAACCAAAAAGAGTACTAATCTTTCAATACAACTCATTTAACCATTGCTAACCTGTCTTATTAATGAGGGCCTGTACACTAAACACTGTCATCTCAATAAAGATAACGGTGGTACTAACGTTAGGTTAGAATTGAAAAAATTGTAAGTTTGAGTATTTTATTTCTACTTTTATGTAAATATTTAAACTCTTTAACCCTTTGTCCGTATATATATTTTGAAAAGTATAGAAAGAATCGTTTTACATTTTTAAATATTTTTTATAGATTAATCTAAATTTTTTAGAGTTTACTGAAATTAACAGTCAACTTATTTAAATGGAAATAAAAAGAAAAACATCAAACAAGTTATTTTTTAAATAGAAATAAAAAGGCAAAACATATATATTTTATTCTATACAAATTCATAATTGTTCCTGAATAATAAATTTCTTCAAGTCTAATGCAACAGTTCAAAGATGCGAATTTCTCTGGTAGCATAAAGCAGGCAACTCAGGAGCCAGTTCACGTCAACAAGCAACTGGAATTATTTCTCAGTTTAGCTACATTTTGTAAAACTTACAAGTTAAAAAATTAAAGAAATTGAAAAATCAACGTAATCTCTCTGTTCTTCTCACTCAGCCAGAAAAAAAAAAAGAAAAAGAAAAAATCGTAGATACATATATAATATAAGCAAAAAAAAAAAATCTGAAACCTCTTTTCCTCGACGTGGCTAGTGAAATTCCTACTTTCTGTTACCCATTTTGCGCATCCCATCAGCTAGAGGTGGATGCCTTCCAGTCCTTTGCAAGGTACTTCGAACTCCATTTGGTTTCCTTGACGGTGAAGGGCCTAGCATTGTATTCAAGTTCCTACAAAAGTTGAAAGCTTGGTCAGGGAAAATGTTAAGATCACTTGCATCAAATATTAATCAGCGTACAGGATTATTACAAAACAATAATCAAAATTGCACCTTAGGTCTTGGTTCTTTGCTGCTTTTGAGAATGACTTTTTGGCCTTCGACTCAATTCCATTGGTTAAGCTGGTAAGTTTGGCCTGATTAAGTTGCCACAATAAATCAGGTTCGGATGAGTCGCTAGTGACAGCATCTAGATTATCATCCAGGTCGTCTGTTGTAGCAACCTTCAAACGGCTATTACCCATGAAAATGTTATAGGATTGTTCAGGGAAATTTTTGGTAGAATCTGACAGATACTTTTGGTACAAGACATTAGGCAAATGGCCATTATCAGCTCCCCAACATCCCGTTGAGTTTTCAACTCTGTTTATGGCTTCTTGTTTGTTCACCATGACTTTATCCACCCACTCACCAGATCCCATTTCCTTCTCGTCCTCCCCAAAATTTTGGCTAGGACTAATGACCGGAGGCCATGGAGGTGAATTAGCCAACAGCTCATCAAGATCGAAACTTTGCTTCTTTTGCCGCAATTTAGAGTTTGAATGAACCTGCACAAAACTCAAAATTGGTCAAACTTTATCATGTCGTATATGCACGATATTAGTTATTTCGTTATGTAAATAATAACAGCAGCAAAGTGTAAAGAATAGGACTGAATTAGCACCCTAAATGCCATAGGATAAGATCCAAAAGAAGAACCAAATATGGATTCCTTCTTCAAAGAATATAATTGGTTTAGTTATCAGAATGTGTGGATTTTACTCTTTCATATTACAGAAAATGGAAACTATTCCAAACAGTTGGCTGCTAAGCTCACAAGAGATAACACTTCTTGCGAAGACCTTTTGCAAGCTAGTTTCTGAATCTAGTGATATAATTGCAGGGCTTGTAACATTTGCAAATGCTCAACTATATTAACCTGAAAGCTTTTAAAAAGACAAAGCAACCCACTGATCACAGTGAAGCAATATTCACCTCTATGTTGCCTACATCACCCATGGGTTGCCTGAAGCCAATGGTATCAGTCAAATCTCCACATTGTTGCTTGGGATTGAAAGGTGTAAAGTCACTTTCTTTCCTTCTATAGCCATCAGAATTACCAGATGCAGAATATTGAAGGTATTCTGGCTCACCCTCCTTTTTCGCCAGTGCGGCCTTAAGGCTTGCAATCTGGAGGTAAAGAAAGACAATAAAATCAACTTTACGTGGCTGGTATGTCAATTAGAAAGTTAATAGTGAGGTGAGGGAATTATAGAAGGTTAAAGCTTAGAGATAAAGAGGCACTAACTTGTTCTTTGAGTTCTTTAATATCTGCACCATCTTTGTTCACTCGTGCGGCACCAAGTTCAACAGTGGCTACCCGCTCTGCAAATTTGAGCGTACTTATTGTTTCACCAATGGCATCAAGCTCAGGGTTTATGTGAACAAACATCAGTGTCTTGGCTTGCCCTCCTGAAACAAGAATAGCAAAGCAAAAAGTGGCCACTGCTCTCTGAAAAGAACGAACTGAGAAAATCTTAGTTGAACTATGCCATTTGGACCTTACCAAGTGAATCTTGTAGTAACTGTGTAAGCTTGCTGTTTCTGTAAGGGACATGGGGATTCTTTTGCGCAAGTGATGCAATGACATCACCCAAAGCAGAGAGAGATTTGTTAATATGCTGTGCTTCTTTAAGTCTATCCCCTGTGGCTTCAGATTTGTCCACCCGCTCACTACCCGCCAAATCAACCAAATGCATGCAGCCACGAAGAATAGTCCCGGATGTCATGTCTATTCCTTGAACATGAACAGTCAAGCAGCTACATTTCCACAAAGACTATAAGCTACACTGGCTAAAAGCACTGGAATATATAATTGAGCAAAGAACACACAAAAGACAAGAACCCACCTGTGAGAACGACTGCTTCGGTCATTTAATGCTGTAGCACCAACAGCACGATTCCTTTGTCCAACGCTCATCAAATCAATTACATCTGATGTTGATGACACTGCAACCAGGTTTGCATCTGGTACGTTTAGACCATTCTGAGAACTATTGCGGATTTCTAATGTGTCACTGAATTAAGTATGACTTTCTGACATGCAATTTCCCACATTCAGATGAAGTTTCAAATACTTGGTATACTTATCAATTAAAAGAGGAAATCATCATGAAATCAAGCTAAAGTGGTATATAATGCATAAAAAGAATTGCATAGTTTTGAAGGATATCTTCTGTTACTTCCGTCAGTCACAAGGAGATCCCTGACTTGCTCATTGTAAATCTCAATCATTTGAACCGCAACATTATAGCGGAAAGTGTTCTTCCTTTGCTCTGCTAGAAGAAACAAGTCACCCAATGCCCTATAATTCACACCAAGACTTTCCTCCGTAAGCTCTTTGGGTCCTGTCTGAAAGTATGACAACAAAACATTTTGGCATACTATTAAGAAACCACAACATTTTCTAGCATAATGAGCTACATATATATCTTAAATGCTTTACCATTGTATATGTTTTTCCAGATCCAGTTTGACCATATGCGAAAATGCAAACATTATATCCATCCAGAACGGACCGAATCAAAGGCTGCATGTCAGAGAAGACCTCCGCTGCAATTTAATGAATCATTTAATTTAAGATTCATATAATTTTATTTGTGCCAAGAATAACTCTTGATGAAATTCTAGCCAACCTTGTGTTGCAGTTGGGCCAAAAACTTTGTTGAAGCTGAAGCACTTGCGTCCTTTGCCATATCTTGATGGGGTGTTTATATCAATAGATCCTTCTTCTATATTGTCGACGGTACTTAAAAAATTTGATTGTCTCGATAAAAATGGTCGCACTCGACAGTAAACCCGAATACTACCTATTCAAAGGAAACAAAATATGAAGGTTTTATGAAAAAAAAGCTCAGATATATGTTCCACAATAGATTTTTTGCAATAGTAGCCTACCCTTTAAATCCTGCACTTCATTGTAAAGCTTACGATTTTCTTCAAGGACCTTATGGTAACCCGAAGCCGCATGAGCTAGTCCTTGAATATGCATTCCTGTAAAGAAAGTAACAAGTTTGAACCTCAGCTTCAAAGCTTCATAGTATTTCTGTGGCTTGCCTTCCCCACCAAGATCCACCAAAAAAGAAGCAAAAGGAGGTGGAATGATAGGCACAGAGAGATTAAAATAAAACAAAGTCTAAATTAGAAAACTTACCAAGATTGTTGAATTCTTCATGAAATTTCATTTGCATAAACTGCAAACCAGCCTTTGTTGCACGAAGTGAATGTTTTAATTCCTACAATAGAAAGATTATCGTAGGCAGTCTTGTTGCTTATAGAGCCAGAGAAAGATACATAGCACAAATAGCATACCTGGACATCTCTTTGCTGTTGATCAAAGACCATCTGCTTTTTTAAAGTTTGGTTTTGTGATTCGTCCTCCTTGATTTTGTGAGAAAGTTCCTCTTTCTTGATCACTTCATTGCTAATCTCCTCACTCTTCATCAATCAGAAACCAAAGAAAATATGAAGTACAAATGATATATCGATGGCTTCAAAGTGAAATTTCATAACCAACTGGGGCTATGCAGATCAAGGAGATTTACCGTTTTAGTTTTTAATGCAGATTTGAAGGAAAACTTATTTCCCTGTGAAGAAGTGTTGTTTTTGGGAGTAGCCTTAACCTTCAAATTACAGCAAAAGATAACAATTAATTGGTGTTGATGGAGTTCCATTTTCTTCTTATGAAAGAAAGTTAAACTTCAGCATACCAGATCACGTTGGTTTGCAATCCTATGCTCAAACTCATCAACAAGCTTGCTGAGAACTGATTCCACCAACTATTGCAAGTGGACACGGCATAAGGCAATGTTAGAACTTAGAAGCAAGGGAAACAAAAGCAAGCTACAGTGCTTAGTCACATTAAGAGGCAACAACTATAGAGTTATGATGCAATGCAAATACTTTTCATCAGGGAGTGGAAATGAGAAAATTATAGTGATACGAGGACAGCTAATTTTTCTGCACCAAAAACAGAACACTAGTTTTGTAAAAGTTGCTGCACTTGCTAGTACATTCACTTCTTAATTAGTTTATTTTGATCAACAGATGCTCCACCTCCAAGTCATATTAAAAAATATAATGGAAGTGTAATCTCTTACCATTTGAACTTCTTCAGGCTTTTTATCCATCAACAGAGGACGAACAAGCATGCTCCATGAACCAGTGGACTGCGACAGTTATAAAAATTTGAATTCCTTTATGTCCAAGCACAAGTACAACCACAACCCTAAGAGCTAAGTGTACCAACCATTTTATTGGAATCAAGCTCAGCGGAGAGGGCACTCAATGATTTCTCATTCATTGGTGAGTTCCTTGACAAACAATTCATGAACGGTTCTGCATTTTTCCTCACAAATGATTTTGTGGTCATGGTAGGTTTCACCGTTCCTCCAAATTTCCATACTCCATTTCCACCACTCTGTTTCCACTCATAATAGGATTTGAGTGCCAAAACACTGTTCACAACCCTGGCAGATTTTCCTCCCTGAGATTGTGTGGAAAGAGGACAACAACATATTGGCAAGTTTAGGCCAAAAACTCAACAAAACACAACTCAGCTTTAGAAATACAGGTATATACAAATTGCAATTTAAAAACTAAGGGAATGAAGAAGAAATTTGCTTATAGCAAAGTGCAAGACACACTTGTTCAAGATCAGAAGCTTCAAAAGTAGGAACCCCCAACTCTTGAACAGCCACAAGGAAATTCCTCACGTTTTCAAAGTATTGAAATGCAGACAATGCTGCTCCATCCGGGATAAGCGCAGCGTCACATGGACTTTCAACCACCTGCAAGCAATCAATTTTTTTAATACCCCATAAATTTTTATCTAATAACTACAACAATCTACAAGGGATTGGGTTAATTGCATATATATACATGTACATATGTATAAATTCACTCACCTTAGGCACAGCTCCAGATTGGACCTTATTAAGAGCATTGCATAGAATGATCCCACTTCTCAATCCAAGCCTCAACTCCTCCTCGGAAGGCTCTGCCGGCAAATCCTTAGCTCCCACTACTCCGACCATCTTTCTTAACCACCCTGCTGCTTCATATCTCCTCGACGCTACAGTTAATTTCATCAAGAAAGGATACATAAATTTTTTCTCAAAAATTGTATATTCCATGTAATGAAACATCCCGAATCAAGGAAATTGATATCTAATAAGAAGAAAAAAGAAAGTACATATGTAGGATACCAGCTTCTTGAGCTTTTCTAGACTCTAAATCAACATCTCTGTGTCTAATGCCGTGCTGTTGCAGAACATCCTCCACCACTGCCGCCACCGAAAACGACAATCCTCCTTCCTCCATTCCTCCCTACCAAACGACAACCCCTAGAAACAATCAACAACAAGAAGAAACGCTCTGTTTCTATTCTGTTTCCTCAACAAAACACTACAAACTTACAACTACTCCTTCACTCCTCCCGAACCAAAAAGCAGAAAATTGGCCTTCAAATTGAGAGAATGAGAACGGGATGAGAGAGAGAGAGAGGGAGGGAGATGATGATATTTTGCGGTGTGTTGGATTTGGCTTTTGCCTTCTTTTTCTCTTTTCAAATCTCTTTATTCATCTCCCACGTTCCTCATTGTCTACTCAACTACTTACTTACTGCTAACCTCCCATACTTAAAGATCTCTGTACGTGCTTTGTACTCGTTTCTACGTACCACGCACACTCTCTCTCTATCTCTTTCTCTCCCATACCTGCTTCTCCTAACCTCTCTCCCAACCTCCCGTTGTAACTGCCTTGTCTTTTCAGAAGCCATACTCGGCGCGTGCACCTTTACCAAGGTGGAGCTTGTAAAAATCTTCGGGCGTGATCGTCACGCTCTGTAACCGAACAGTGATCTTTATTCCACCATCCTTTCAAAAACTCGTTAAAACTTCACCGCCTGTCATAATCATAAGTTGTTTATTATGAGGTAGAAAATTAAAAAGGATAGCTGGGGTTGGGCCGTTGGGGGCGTCTTAAAATATCTTGTTTTATAAGTAAACAGATACTATAAAACCCAGTGGATTGGCGTGGTACATGTCTTTGTCGCTTAACCAAATAGTTAGGAGTTTAAATCTTACCCTTAAGAATGCAGCAAGCTCTTGGGTCAGTTGTAGCCCTCCTATATTGAAGATGTTCTTGCAGTGAAGGAATTAATCACTGATACTATCGGTGAATACATTGGGTGCACCAAAAAAACAGATACTATAAAACAACGTTATTTTTGGACAGAAGATGTTGGAAGTTTTTTCTTTTACAAAATTGTTCGCTTGAGGAGTTGGGTATCCCTCCATTGGAATTCAAAATTGAAAACCAAAAGCGGACGGCTGGTTTGTCCATTTCACTGATGTCGTTATGCATGACGGTTGAATATATTTATTCTTCAGAATCCAAATGTCCAATTTCGGTGGGATTTTTCGTACTTTACAATATATATATATATGAGATAAATAAAGTCAAAGAAAATTATTGACGTCAAACATATTATGTTTGAAGGCTCAGGCAGACCTTTTCACCTTTCTTTTGCTTCACTCTTACGTTATGTTCTAATCTATAAAATGTTATGTACAGCATTATTATTCAAATTTAGAGACATTATTGTTAGATAAAGCTAGCAATGATACAAAGTATGTGTAGTTACATGCTTATTAGGCCTAATAATTTATGTCCATCGTCAAAGATGGAATCTGTTTCCTTTTCAGAGTGACATATATTGGTTCATGAACATTAATATTAAACACGTAATCGTCAAAGCTTATCACGCAGATTTGCTAAAGCTTCGTGATTATGATACCAACCTTACCATGCGTTTCTGTATAATATTTAATTAATTACTAAACTTGACCATTTTGAACTAGCTAAGCTACCCATTGTTCATGTACGTTTTAACATGCATGTACACAACAAATTTTACTTTTTTCTCCTTAGCATAAAAGAGAAATCTATTATGAATTGCCAAAACAATCTCTACAAACTTTATCTTGTATCTACATGTTTTAAATTCAAGAAATCACATTCATAATAGAGTAAACCTTGGATTTGGACCAATTAATAAAGTTTTTTTTTAAGACCATAAGATCACAGATTTAAGTCATAGCAACAATCTTTTTTGTAAAAATATAAAAAGAAAACTGCGTATAATATGAACCTCCTCAAAGCTTCATGCATCGGATACGTTAACCAAAAAAAAACATTCATAATTTACCAGCATAATCTTTAATCGGCACTTTAAAGCAACAAAACACACATCTAAAGCTCCAGTGTGTTAGGCAAAGTGTATCAATCAGAAAACCAGAATGGTGGTACGTTGAAAACGGTTGCCAAACAGCTGAGTCCTATATTATCATCATCAAATCTTAACCGCTTCAGTTCATTACATATGATCTTCGAGCCTAAGCAATAAAAGGGACTGGAATATTATTACTTATTTTTTAAAATAATTATTAGTAAAAAGCACGACTAAGTGAATCTTTAGTAGCGACGACGGGCACAGGGGAGAGGAGGAGATTTAACGTTCGAAAATTTTCAAATCTTAGGCTCGGGACGAAACCAGCCAGGTTCGGAGTCCTGAAAGGCCCACGTGGCGCGGGCTTAGCCGGACCCATTTTATGGGCCGTTTCGGCCGAGCTATAATCTTCTGCGGATGTTTTCGCTGGATCTTATAGTTTGGTGAATGTATGTCATAAGTGTCACTTATCTATTGGACCCTTTCCCTGCCCCTTGCTACTTAATACGTTATGTATGGAATAATTGGGTAGAAATTAAGGAAAGATTATCTTTACAGGTAGTATTTGAGGTGCCAAATAAAAACCTTCACATGCTGGGGGAACCCACATATCTCCACTCTTGAGGCTCTTTTTCTGATGCAGGACATGTGTGACGATGGCAACCCACATCATATATATATAGAAACACGCGGGTAGCCCAATTGGTCATTGGAAAGGAAACTGAGTCTAAGGTCTCAGGTTCGAGTCTTAGCAGCGACAGTATGGGAGTTCATCCAATGTGGTGACTCCTTGTGCGCACCAAGTATTGGGCCGCCTTCTTGAGAAGCTGGCTGGGATCAAACCGTGATTCAATCCTCCAGCGATGATCGGGTCTGCGATTGAAAGCTTTTGGGGTTGGGGCTCAACCTTTACTGAGTCCAAGAAACACGTATCAAAAATACAGGAAATAACATATTCACAGGGATCACAACCTAAAGGAAAAATGGTTGGAATTTTCCATTTACAAAACAAAAAGAACAATACAAATGTAGGGCAGTTGGAAGACCAACAAACTTCAGTTGCTTTTAGTTAACTTGGAAATCTGCGAGTTAGATCACTATAACTAATAGCTTTACTTACTAAAATGAAGATAGATCATCATGATACCCTTTGAGCTTTCAGCTGTATTCTCGAGGGATCCGAGGCAGAGAACAGGGACTGCCCCTCTTAATACTTTTGCAATTCTTTTGGTCCACTAAAGTAATCCAGTAGTTCCTGCTCTGTTCTGTGGTTAAGTGTAGCCTCAGTAAACCATAAGTCTCTATATACTTTTCTTATGTAAAAAGAAAGAACAAAAAGGACTGTCCATCATGTTAAAGAAAGAAGACCGTCCATCGTGTTAAAGAAAGAACAGTATCCCATGTTAATGGCAAAGTGAAAGCATTTCTCATCATTGTAATTATTACTCTAGGCTGGACAGAATGCCAAAAAGAAGTTGAAAAAAAGGATATTTATAGCAGCAGCCCCACTTGGAAAGCAAAGGCATGAGCAACCAGCAAACTCCAACTAAGAGATGTAGTAGAGAATGGCATAGAAATTCTTACATGAAAAAGGCCAAGCCTTTACATTCAAGGAAGGGCAGTTTGCTAACCAGGCTAAAACTTAGGACTTGTTAGTTGCTAACCTCAGGCTAATCACTTTGCAAGCTCAAGTGCTGGTTCTTGCAACGTTTTAGGTTGATCCTAATCATAAACATTAAGATATGAAGAAAGGAAGAGTAAAGGAGCATCATAGCTTTTGTGTCTTTATCTTTTCTATCATTTTTAATAATGAATTGAGCAACTTGCTTCCTCAATGAACAATCCTCAAGCATAGGAGAGGGCGGTAATACCCTTTTAATGGTATATATGGCCCTATGCTTTTTAACCGATCATATGCTGAGTGCATTGACAAAGGGTATAGTACTTAAACTTCCCTTTGCTCCCTTGTCCTTTAGTGGATTTATGTAATAGCTATAAAGCATACTCCTCAAATCTCTTATTTTTTTGTTTTTTGGTCTTAGACCAGGGTATCCACCGGCGGATCCAGTGACTAATCCCCTCGATGGTTTGTAGGCACCTTACAAGATGGGACAGCTGGCCTAAGGATTTAAGGCTGCTCAAATCCCTTATTCATTACTCGCAGTTTATTCCATTTTTTGGTGATATGTTGAAGGAGTATTTCATAGGATGCTCTTTCTGGGGTTAATGAGTTGTCTAATTTTGAACACTTGTCTGCCTTATTGGGACAATTACAAGTGCATTTAGTGATGAATGTATGGAATATCTTTCAAATCGTCGTCTTAGTCCTAAAACTTTCGAGTGGCTTTACTTTTCAACCTCCAAATCTTTATTGTCCCTATCCAATACATTTGTACATTGAAAGACGTCTAATTGGGTAATACAATTCGGATGGAAATGAACATACTAACCATAAAACCTAGTAAAAGGTAACAACTGAAAGGGAAAAACGAGCTTTCTGTTCTTTTATTCTCATGGTAAAAGTTGGTTTATCAACAAGAAGATGGGCAAATGTCTCTGTTGAATTATGTTACCAGCATGGAAACGTGTTAATGATTGGACAACTGGGTTATGAAATGATTTGAGTTTTCATCCTAATCCCCTTTCTTTCAGTCTCTCTCAGCTGGAAGGAAACAATACAGGTCCCTTGATTCAGACTACCCAACTAAAAACTTGCTTTAGGACTTCTTTTACCTTCTCTCCTAAGAATCAGCAATGCTGTAAGTATTTGGGGTCTCAAGACTTTCTTCCCAAACCCGTGGATAGCAAGTCATTACTCAAAAGTGAAAGAAGTTCTCAAGCTAGCTATTTTGCTAAATGAAATCAATTTCTTCCCAAATTCGGTCAAGTCAATGTTTCTGTACATACTCAAAGAGCTTGTAATCAGGTTACTGATATTTTACTATCAATCAATAGTTGTCCTATTTCCATGATTTTTCCATTATAAACCAGACACTTCTACGGCCTGATTTGGTTTAAATGCGATAATCTCTTAGCCATCATCGTAATAGTCGGCAACGCATGGCAGGTGAACTATGTTTCCTGACGTGAAAACAAAGCTGTCATCTCATAGGGTTGGACTTTTAAGTTCCTTATATTCTTCGGGTTTGTTCAAAAATTTAAAGATATGGCTGTTGTATGCTTGTCTTGGAGAATTCTCAGACGATCAAAATCAATAAACGCGTGAGATCAGCATACTTGTCTCTATGTTATGTAATATTGAAAACTACTTGAGTTATTGAACTGTTTATTATACTTCTGGTTTTTGAGCATATATATAGATATATACACGAAACCTCAAGAAAGTTGTCCTTTTTCCCAGCCGAAATAGCAGCATAGCTATTGCTTTTGGTCTTCCCTTCGTCGTGGATAACTAGAACTGCTATTTATTTATTGAATAGTCAGATCGGTTCAAAAAATCATAATTATACTAATTAATAAAACACTTGGAAAAGATTACGATTTTTTTTTGTTATTACCCAAAAAAAGAAAAAAAAACAAAAGGAAGTGACTTTGACAAAAAAAAGAAATAACTTGGACAAAAAGAAAATAAATGTCAGAGGCAAAAGTTCATGAATCCTCTTTCTTATACCCGACATGAAAGAGTAAATACTCGCTTCGATCTACAAAAATCAGATTTTCTTCGTCGGAGGAAGAATCGAAGGGTTCAACAACAGATCAATAAGCATAATATAGAATGGAAGCAGAGATCATCCATCTTCTAGTCAGTCAAAAGAGTCATTTCATCCCACTAAGCCTCGCCAAAATAAGATGATATGAATGAAGTTTCTGTTTCCCTAAGGGACAGACTAGCGGAATAAACCCAGGGAATAACAGTGGGACTGATTATTTTGCTTGAAGGGGGGTATCTTTTTCCTAGTGTAGAACCATTCCCTATTTGCTATCGTATAGTTGATTACTGCTGTATTTAGCCTCTCATTATAAATTGAATAAGGGAAATGAAATTGAATAAGAGAAATTGGCTTCTCTCCTTCCTATTCAATTCCCAATTAAAAAAGACCGTATCCCAGAGAAGCCTTTCTTTCCTATCATTAGCGTCGGGTTGGGAAGAGAATAGCATACTAAGATCAAGTAGAGGTAATAGTTGGATAGTTCGCGTGTCCTAAAAGGGTTCGGGCTTTGGTATCACATCCTTAAAGCCAAATATTTCAAAAATGGAAATTTTCTATATTAGTGAGAAATTGTTCCCCGTTTTTGGCGAGGTCATAACCCGCTGTAGGGACACTTGCAAGCATCTCTTACTTTTTGGTTCCAAGGCAATAACTATTCCTCCCAAAAGCTAGCGATTGAAAATTTCGATAACCTAATGCAGAAGTTAGCATACCCCAAACCTATCTTCTCTCCCCCTTTTTTGGCCACAAAGTTTCATAACCTAATGCAGAAAGGACCCCCATCAGCATAAATATGCTCAAAACCAGAAGTATAATAAACAGTTCAATAAATCAAGTAGTTTTCAATATTACAACCTATCTACATGAATCATCGACCTGACAGGGCACTTTGATTATATCACTTACGGTGATTTTATCTCATGATTTAAAGTACTGAATGCCTCGGAATATATTACTCGATACAGATGTAACAGTATTGATTATCTGAAGTCAGGAAGCGACAGTACAATTCTATCAGAAGAGATACATCCAAATTGGTAGTTGGAATCACGAAAAAATACTAACGGCAAGAAGAAAAGATAAAAACTCAATACCACATAAAGAGTCACCTCTGTCATCTCGTTATTGCTTTGAACCATTTTCTTGGATAGAAAAAGACTCGAGATGGATAGATTGTCTTTGTTGGTCCAATCATAAACAGAGCCAGTGAAGTCCAGTTGGATGGAGTTCTGACATTCAGCTATCCCCAGAAAAAATGTTGTGAACACAATAAATGTACTATTCATTTTTATCATAATTGTAACCATCAGTATAACCTAGTCCTATTTTTTGTGATACTGAATTCTAGGCTGGGTGAAAGCCTCGGTATCTTGAAGATGCTTATGATGTAGCAAAAACAACTACAAAAGATAATTTAGACCACACATCTCATCATCAAGACGCGAGGCTACCCCATCTACTCTCCTGTGTCATAACTTGTGGTAGTGCAAGCTGGTCTACCCAGCAAGCTATAATCTCAAGCAATAATCACTTTCACAATGTCTGGGGCTGTGGATCAGGGGGGTACATACTAACAAGAAACCGGTGAATCATCTCAAAGCTAGTGAATGTAATCACAGCTGCAGGAGTGGTCCTGAAAAGATTAGTTGCACAACCACGATAAAAGCCAGGGAGACCCTCTTGCTGAAATACTTTCTTTATGCAATCAACCACACCTGCATACCGCTTCTCAGAATGGTGGCCTTGTTCTTGAAGCCTGGATCGTACTACCTGCAAATATAACAACAGAATAAGCTATTACATTATGCAAACAATTTGAGATAATTTCCTAAATCATGCTACAATTACAGAAAATACTACCATTAATTAAAAGATTTGCAAGTTTAGTTAACACATAAATTTCTCACCACACTCCTCTTCTTTCAAAAGGTGGTATTACATTCAACATGAAAGAGCATTTAGATATCTCAAGATGTTGAAAAGGGAAAAAGGAGAAATTTAGGCCTCCACAATTTTTCTCATACCTAAAACTCGAAAAATTAAAAGCATACCTCATGTGGATATGTCAATGTCGAAGCAAATATTTTGGAGACCGACGAAGCAACAGCAACATCTCTTGCACCCAGTTTATCCATTGTGGTATTTTCTGCAACACCCACATATGAGGTCACAGCAACATCTCTTCATTGATATTTTCACCAACCAATAAACATGAAAGTAAAATTACCTTGATTGGCCAGATACATTTTGATCTTCTCGTATGTTGGAAATTGAATGGCGACATGACTGATACCAGCTAATGCAGGCACAAGACCACTAATTGCCACAAAATAGAAAAAGAGTGACTACTAAAAATTATATCGAAGTGAAATGCTATCCATAGTGTGAAAAATTACCTATACAACCCACGTAGACCCTCCTCATGAGCTATTCTTCTCAAAGCAGACAGTGTACCCCTATACGGAGCAACTGCTCTCATTCCCTGAGTCTACACAGCGAAACAAAATGGATTAGAATATTAGTGATAGTGCCACAGGACCTTACAAATTGCAGTTACCATCTCTGCTGTACATGGCAAGAATAGTTCACATTCATCACCTTTTTGTTACTTCCTATTCTTCTAATCAAAATTTGTCTCTTGGATAGCCAACTGAGGACAATTTGTTCTGCTTATCTTTTATAATCGACTCATGGGCACAATCCTAAAGCTCAAATGAAAGCTTTTACTTTAAAATTACAATAAGAACGAGACAAGAGAGCCACAAATAAAACCCTAGTATCATTCTGTCCAGCAAATAATGCCACCTTACTTGCACTTTTAACATGAAATTCTTAAACAACACAGAAATACTCATGTCATGGCATGCTAAAGGAAACTTTTCCCATAAACAGTAGACAAAAGAATTTCAACTTTCGACACTTACTTGAAGTCTTGTCTTCACAACCCAAAGAGGATTTGTAAAAATTGTTGTTGCAGCTCCAGCACCAGAAGCAGCTATCATATTAGCTCCTATTGACAGCTGATGATTCTCATCTACACAAGCCACAAACCCAAGGTGTATTAACACTTTGTTAGAATGAAACACAAATTCTAAGATTATCAGGGACAGGATTTTAAACACCTATGCTTTTTTCCCAATCAAAGTAAATGGTTAGCACTAACCATTGGAACAAAGAAAGCTTTTGAATTGATCATACATTGTAAAATAAACCTGCAAAATTAAGCACATTTGTCATGTGAATGAAAAGTGAACAACAAAATTACAAGCCCTATGATGATGATAACGATGCAAGGATAATGTTAAGATGGACGAAAAAGGTAAAATTGTCTTCAAATGTTAGAACAGCATATCTCGGGGTAAAGCTCAACATGGAAAGCTCCAGATATTGATGTTTCCAAAAGGCAATTATGTTTAACCAACTTCATGAATTATGAAGCAAAACAGTATAGATCTAATCATTGTACGAGCAAAAAAAGAAACACTCGTCTCCACAAAACTTGTTGCATAGTAATGCTTAGGTGTACAAGGAATGCTAGTTGTCCAAATTTCTTCATGTTTGCATTAACAATTGTTACCAAAAGGATCACTTTAACTACTCAAGAATCATATAGGAATCAGATATTTCCAAAGCTTGTTGACACCATAGAAGTGTATTCTAAATAACCAAGCATTGGCACCTAGAAGTGTGAAGTATAATCTAGGGCTCAGAAGCACCACTGCTGATGCTGACTGAGAACTATCATTGAGTTTTGGAATTCCAAATAGTTCAAAGATAAACATTAATAGAGCTTAAAAAGATTGTAATATGCTACATATGACAAAAATGCTTCTCATTCATTGATAGGGGTAGATTAAAAATTAAAAGTTTAAAATTAAAAATTATTGCACGGAAATCATGTACAATATACAAAACTGAGAGCCTTCTCGTTCTTTAACATGCTATTCAAAAGAACTGTCATCACGTAAAGCATTTGCAGTTTCACTGTTTTCTTTATTGTTTTTACTTCAGAAATTCATACTGAGAAATTAAATTGCATGGGAAACATAATATACCGCCCAATTAGGAAGCAATGCCAGCACAGTAGGGCCAAGTCCTCGATACATGCCTCGAAGCCCCTCCTTCTGAAATATTTGATCCAAACTCCCAACTATAACGCTTCCTGTGCATTATCAAGAATGATTAATTAACCTCAACAAACGATTCACCAAATTCATAACAACAATTCTCAAGAAACAGAAACCTTCAATTTCTAAAAGACATAGCACCATACCCTTAATGCTTCCAGTATGGAGCTTTGGCAAACCATGAACTTGAAGCCTAGTCTTTATTACATCTAAAGGACACACAAACGTAGCAGCGATAACTCCTGTAAGAAAATTAATCCCACAGAACCACAAGTTAACACGGAAACAATTAAAACTCCAAGAATTCATTCCACTACACAGATCAATCACAAGGTTACATCGTCAAACCAACAGACTCACCTGCGGCAGCGCCGGCGCCGGCGTTACATAGAACACCCCTGGGATTAGGAACATGAGAATCGCTGGACATTGCTTCTGGAATTCGAAAATTCAAACTTATCGCAGACGGAGAATTGAACCAAACACAGGAAGTCCTCTCTCGAGAGGGCGATTGCGGAGAACCAGAGTCGCATGGCCAGAGGATGGTTCTCTGTAGATTTGGCGCGAATTTAGCCCCTAGGGTTTGTGCTCTCAAATTCTGCAGCACGTTGGAAGACAATCGCGAGAGCAGGTCCCACGCTCACGGATCCAGAGAGGGCAGAACGACGGTTGAAATCGCCAACGTCAGGTGAGATTCATTTTTGTGTCGCGCATTCACGACCAGAGACGTAAAAGGCCTTTTTATGTTTTCTATGTCCAAATTGGTCTCAACGGATCTCATCCGTACGATTCCTAAAATCTGGGGTCCACATAAATGATAAGACCATTTGAATAAAAATGTACTTTTAAATATTTTTTTAAGTAATATTTTATTTTAAAAGTCTACATATTTTACAGACAACTTGGATAGAAGGAAATTTCCCGGAAGAATTCATGCGTTCTTCGCTCCTCTAGTTCCACTAATTTATCATTCCTTTCCTTTCCATTTAACTTCAAGTATACTGGACTGGAGTGGACATAAAAATTATGTGTAAATAAGATTTTTTATTATACCAACTCATAAGAAGAACGTTTATTATACGTTTTACATTAGAAAATAGTCAAATATTCTACATTTCTGTCATTATTAGAACAAGAAAAAAAGATTATAATTATTCTCTTTGGAAATATTTTATAAAACAATATTTTAGTTATTCTCGTGATCACTTTAATTATTTTAAATAATATTAAAATGGCATAATTAATACACTAGTAGTTGACTTGAATCTTTAAATTTTCGTGAGACTAGCTACTAAAGTAAAGTCTTTTTATTAATTAATAGTAAAACTGTATTTTATTAAACCTCTTCAATTTTACGTATCAACAAAATTTAGGTTATTATTGTTTTTGTTGTGACTACTAAAATAAATTAACCATCTCTTTCCATAATGTATGACAACCTCCGCCTAAGAATCTCAGCAGCCAAACCTAAAATAGTGTCGGGGACAGAAAAATCATGTCTTCGGACACGTTTGGTTGTTGTCCCTGAATTTCTGTCCACCGTTTCCGGTGGACAGGGACAAGGATTTTTGTCCCTCCCAAAAAGGGAGGACAGGGACACGTTGTCCCTGTCTCCGGC
>JANKOD010000009.1:12602839-12613335 GCA_026284645.1 Erythroxylum acuminatum | reverse complement strand
ATTGCTTGGTATGTTCATGAATGAATGAGTTCCAAAGGCTTATGTTTTATGAATTGGATATGGATGTTTGTGAATTGATAATTTCTGCGATGATATTGTGTTAATTTCTGGACCATCAAGTGTCTGAGGAGATTGATATTTGGAATTGTGTTTGAGGTGCTTTCTATTTGTGTGAATGCACCTAATTTGTGTGACTCAACACCTCTATTGATGCATTAATGCACATACTTGTAATCGTATGACATGTTAGTTTGTTTGGAAATCAATGAATATGTTAAGTTGAACAAAATGGAATAAAGTGGTATTTGTTGCAATATGTTCCTCACATGAGAATTCTGAAATGAACATGTTTTGTTTTAAAATTGTTAAGTCCTAGTTGTGGGAAAGGGTCTGCAACTGCTCCTTTGACACTTCAGTGTCTCCTGTTATTGACACTTTCGAGTCTCCTGTTATTGAGACATAATTCTCTCCTCTCATGTATGAGTCCCTTTAGCCACTTATGTATAAAGGATTAACAGACTAACTTGTTTTGTATTCTATTATATGCTCAGTTATGATATAAACAAGCTTTGATATGAAATATCTGAGCTATGTTCTGAAATAAGCAAATTCTATTTTATTACAGACAAGTTTTGTTATGATATTATAATATTCAACTTTGAAATTGGTGAGTTTTTCTCTTAAGAAAATGTGTAACCTATTCTAATATGTTATATTTTCTTATGAGATTCAAGACATTTTGGTTCGATTTGAAAATGGATAAGTAAGCGCTGCTTATAATCAGATGTGATTTTGAATATGTGAATGTTTGGATGACTGTTTGAAATAGTTGTCAGCTTATATCTTGTTTAGTTTATTCCCTACTAAGCTTTATGCTTAACACAGTGGTTTTGCCCTGTGTAGATTCAGATATGAGGGTTTGAAGACAGGGACAATAACAACTATAGTGGCCAATGAAGATTGTATTTTATTATGAATAATGCTCAGTTTGTTGATGTTACTGACTTGTACTCAGTATGATGAGACAATTTGTATTTTGCATATATGGTTTGTAATATTTATAAAAAGGAAGAAATTTGGATTTCAAGGCATGTAATATGTTTTGTGTTATGTCAATACATTATATATAGTATGTTTAAAACATAGTGAAATGTAATGTAATGTATGGTGCTTGAGTTTATGAGAATGCTTGGAATTGTTGGTGTGATATGTTTTGGGTGCTGTTATATGTGGCATCTGCATATCCTCCTAGGGGGTATGTAGGTGTGACATCTTTTGGCATCAGAGCATGGTTTAGGCGATTCTGGTTTAACCAGCACTTAACTACTGTTTATACTTGAGTGTAAAAGTTGTGTTTTTTCCTAATGCGGTTTGTCCCATGTTTTGATTATAGAATTAAAGATGGAAAGATCTCACGAAGCCGTTGACGAGATTGCTGAGAGTAATAATCTTGAGCAATCTTATCCATCGATATCTGGACTCTATGGGGTCAATCGAGGTGAAGCTGAGGTGCCACCTCCTCCTCCAGCTCAGGGAAAGGCTTTAGTTAAGTTGTCTCATGATATGATGACGTTTCTGTATAGTATAACTGCACCCAAGGCTCCGATTAATCAACTGCGGAAGTATGGAGCTGAGGAATTTTCTGGAACATCATTGGAGAAATCTAAAAGAGCTAAGTTCTGGATAGAGAAAGTAAAGAGGGTGTTAGATGAAATGAATTATCCACTAGATCAGATGGTGCATTGTGTTGTCTCTCTTCTTCAGGGAATAGCCTATGAATGGTGGAAGTTCATTTTGAGGAATCCTCAGCTCCCAATGCCTCTAACTTGGGATTTCTTTACCCAAGAGTTCAAAGCTAAGTATGTTACGGAGGCTTACAAAAAGGAGAAGTGGAAGCAATTTCTGAACCTAAAACAGAGGAACTTTTTGGTTGCTGAGTATGATCGGGAATTCAATCGATTCAGCAGTACACCCCCCAACTGGTACTTACTGTGGAGTTTCAGTGTCATTAGTTTAAGGATGGTTTGAATGATTCCATAAAGAAGCATCTAGCGACACATACCCTTTTGCAACAAGTGAATTATTATCAGCTGGTGTAAGCTGCTATGAAAATAGAAAGGCAAGAGATGGTTAGGAGAGAAAGAAGTCAAAGAAGGGGCTTTGCTAGAGGAGGTCAGTCCTCGGGCAAGCGAAGACTGGAAGGTGCTTCCTCCGCACCAAAATTTACTCAGAGATTTGTGGCTCGGGGAAGGTGACAAAATTTGCCCTCATCGAGTGCTATTGGTAGGGGTTCCTCTGTGGGCCGAGGTTCTGGTGCTCCGGAGTGCCCTCATTGCTTTGTACATCATTGGGGTTTTTTTTTGGAGGGCTATGGGTTCATATTTTCGATGTGGCAACACTGAGCACTAGATGGCCAATTTCCCTCTAAAATAGTCTCAAACATCACAAGTCAGTAGGGAGGTCCCTCATACATCTGCTGGGAATAGAGGACGTGATAGAGGTCATGGAGGATCTGGTCAGAACATACCTAATCCGAGTACCCAATCAAAAAATGTGGTTCGACCAGCTGTGCCTTTTGCTTTGGCTCAAGCTTATGCATTGAAAGCTCGTGAGGATCAGGATGCACCTGAAGTCATTGATGGTATTGTTTATCTCTTTAATTCTGAAATGCATGCACTGATTGATCCTGGATCTACTCATTCCTATATCTATGTTGGAGAAATGTTTGATAAGGAGATGCCTATAGATCAGCTAGAGTATGACATTCATGTAATCAATCCTCTGGGTAGTAGTGTGTTGGTTAATTAGTTGTTTAAGAATTGTCCTATTATGATCCAAGGAAATGAATATGTAGAAGATCTAATTAGATTTACTTTTCATGACTTTGATTTAATTCTGGGTATGGATTGGTTGTCCAAGCATCATGCAGTAGTTGATTGTAATGCTAAGATAGTTATGTTTAGGAAGCCTGATCAGCCTAAAATAGTATTGCACGACATCCGCACAAGTTCTTTAGCTAATGTGGTATCTGCTATGCAAGCCTTAAATCTCCTCGGGAAAGGATGTGAAGCTTATCTAGCTTTTGTATTTGATTTTAAGAAAGAGGGTGGTAAATTGATATATATTCCGGTGGTGAATGAATTTCTGGATGTGTTTCCTAAGGAATTACCTCGAATCCCTCCTGGAAGGAAAGTAGAGTTGTCTATTGAAGTCATGCTTGGCACTACTCCTATATCTATAGCATCGTACAGAATGAATCCTACTGAATTGAAGGAGTTGAAGGTGCAGTTACAAGTTTGGATAAAGGGTTTATTCTACCCAATGTGTCACCATGGGGAGCATTGGTCTTGTTTGTTAAGAAGAAGGATGGTACACTACAGATGTGCATCGATTGTAGGCAATTGAATAGAGTCACAGTGAAGAACAAATATCTGTTGCCAAGGATTAAAGATTTGTTAGATCAGTTGAAAAATGCACAAGTGTTTTTAAAGATAGATCTGCGATCGGGGTACTATTAGCTTTGGGTAAAGGATGTGGATGTACCGAATACTATATTTAGGACCCGTTATGGACATTATAAATTCCTGGTAATTTCATTCAGGTTAACTAATGCTTAAGCGACATTTATGGATCTGATGAATAGAGTAGTCAAACCTTATTTAAACAAATTTGTTGTGGTGTTTATAGATGATATATTGGTCTATTCTAAGAATGAACATGACCATACTGAGCATCTCTGAATTATGTTACAGACCCTGTGGGAAAAACAGTTGAGCAAGTGTGATTTATGGCTTTAAGAGGTATCTTTTCTAAGACATGTTGTCTCTTCTCAAGGGATTAGAGTTTATTATAGTAAGATAGAAACAATTGTTAATTGTAAGACACAATGTAATGTGACAGAAGTGAGAAGTTTTTTAGGTTTGGTTGGTTATTATCGTTAGTTTGTAAAGGGGTTCTCGGTGATAGCCCTTTAACTAAACTGTTACGAAAAGGAGTGAAGATAGTTTTGATCAACTGAAAAATATGCTTACTGAAGCTCCTGTATTGGTTCAACCTACTTCTAGTAAGGAGTATGTCATGTTTAGTGATGCATCTAGAAATGGTTTGGGTTGTGTTTTGATGCAGGATGGAAAGGTAACTGCTTATGCTTCTAGGCAACTAAAGTCACTTGAATAGAATTACCCTACACATGATATGGGGCTTATAGCAGTAGTGTTTGCCTTGAAAATTTGGCGGCACTACTTGTATAGTGGAAGGTGTAGAATTTTCATAGATCATAAGAGTCTGAAGTATCTACTTACCCAGAAAGAACTCAATCTAAAATATCTGCGTTAGTTGGAACCGTTTAAAGACTATGATTGTATTGTAGATTACCATTCGGGTAAGACTAATGTCGTGGCTGATGTCTTGAGTCGGAAGACCATTTCAGCATTATCAATAAAGCAGAGTGAATGGGAACTTGTATTTGATGGAGCTTTAATAGCTCAGTTGAAAGCAAGGCCTACTTTGAGACAAGAGAGTTGTGATGCTCAGAGAGCTAATGATAATTTACAACAACTTATCTTGGCCAATCAGGAAGGTAAACAACCTAATTTCTCTATGAAAGAAGATGGTGAATTGTATTATAAAGATCAGTTATATATGCCAGCTAATGATGAACTAAAGAAAAAGTTGTTGTTTGAGGCTCATAATACATTCTTTACTATGCATCCTAGTAGAAACAAGATGTATTAAGATCTGAAGTAGCATTACTGGTGGTCAAGTATGAAACGGGATGTTGTGGATTATGTAGCTAAATGTCTGACATGTTAGCAGGTTAAAGCTAAGCAACAGGTTCCATCTGGTTTATTACATCCTATTTCTATTCCTCAGTGGAAATGGGATAACCTAACCATGGACTTTGTCACTGGACTTCCTCTCATTTAAAGGAAACATGATTCTGTATGGGTGATTATGGATAAGTTTACCAAATCTGCTCACTTTCTACCTATTCCTCTTGACTATTCTATAGATAGGCTTGCCGACCTATATATGAATGAGATAGTGAGACTGCATGGAGTACCGTTATCTATTATTTCTGATCGTGATCTTCGATTTACTTCGAGATTCTAGAAAAGTCTGCAAAAGGCTTTTGGTACTCAAGTTAAGTTCAGTATTGCTTTCCATCCCTAGACAGATGGACAATCTGAATGAGTTATACATATATTAGAAGATATGCTTTGAGGTTGTTTGTTCGAGTTTCCAGGAAGTTAGGATAATTATTGAGCTTTAATAGAGTTTACTTACAACAACAGTTATCAGACTAGCATTGGTATGGTGCCTTATGAAGCGTTGTATGGTAGAAGGTGTAGAACTCCGGTGTGTTGGACCGAATTGAGTGAAAACAAGAAGATCGAGCTTGATATTGTGAAAGATACTGAAGAAAAAGTTCAGGTTATTCAACATAGGTTGAAAGCTGCTAGTGATAGCCAGAAGTCCTATGCTGATCTGAAAAGGAAGGATATTGAATATCAAGTAGGTGATAAGGTATTCTTGAAAGTTTTTAAGTCAAGAAGACTTCACTTCTTCTATTAATTTTGATGAAAGTCAAATAATAATAATCATAGAAATGTGTGAACTATTTTGATAAATTTATTAAATGCGCAGATAAATGTAAGTAGCACAAATCATCAAATCAAGATGATACTTTAGTAAAAGTTAAATAAGAAGGATCAGATGAAGTGCTTAGTCTAAGACACCAGACGAAGCATATGAGACACCAGACGAAGCATATGAATCTATGCAAGGCGATGAAATTGAAGAATGTACTAGAACGTTAGTTAGTTGGAGTTAGTTACAGGAATCAACTAATAACTGTTTTTAGAAGATTCGACAAGTAGAATTCTCAAGAAGACCATTGAAGATTTAGGCTATAAATATTAGTTATAGTCATACACAAAAAAATAACGATACAATACAAAGAGAAAAAAGAATTCTGATTGTAAAAGCTCAAGTGCTCACGCAAAAGAGAGCAAATACATCTATAACGTGAAGCTCAAACAATATCTTTTCGAGTGAAAAGAAAGGCTAAAGCCTGAAGAGGCTAAGGAAGCAGATAAAGAATACTTTGTGAAAGAGACTTGAAGAGGCTCTAGAAGTGTAAAAATAATACTTATAACGTTGAAGGTTATAGTGAAATCTTAGACAGACTCTGAGGACTGGACGTAGCCTAAGGTTAAGGGTGAACCAGGATAAATTGCCACGTCATATTCTCTTAACTCTTATCTCTTTAATTTTCTTATTGTTAGAAGAATAAATACTGATTTTTGCTATTGCAGTACTCATCAAATTAAGTGAATTGTTTTTGTAATCATCTGAATTCGTCAAGAAAATCAAGAAGATTTTAAAGATTGATATCTTAAACGATTTGACACAATTCAACGCCCCTTCTTGTGTATGTTATATATTATACATGATTTCTATATTAACAAGTGATTTACTTCAGTTGGTATCAGAGCAAGGTTTCCAAGAAACACTGTTACAAAGTGAGGGAAACGATCTATGGATAAATCATATGTTTTTATAGCAGAAGGTGCCTCGGTCTCAAGTTCACCTACATTTGGTGTAGACTATCATTATTTGAAGGACAGGATGTGGCTCTTCATAGAATCCACACATATTGATCTTTGGGATATCATTGAAAATGGACCATATATTCCAACAAACAACGAAGGGGATATCGTCTCTCGTGACCAATGGACGGTTGATCAGAAAGCTCGATTTCAATTAACTTCAAAGGCCATGTTCTTCTTAAATTGTGCTCTAAGTAGAAGTGAATATGATAAGGTTCATGGATGGGAATCTGCAAAGGAAATGTGGGATACATTAGACATTGCACATGAAGGTACAAACCAGGTAAAAGAATCCAAGATTAGTATTCTTATTCATCAGTATGAGCTGTTCAAGATGAAAGATGATGAGACTATTGATCAAATGTTTGGATGATTCCAAACAATTATTAATGGACTTAAAGCTCTAGGGAGAATCTATGAAAGTCAAGATCATGTCAAAAAGATTCTCAGAAGTCTTCCAAAAAGATGGAGACCTAAAGTAATAACAATACAAGAGGCTAAGGATTTTAGCAAGCTGAAGCTAGACAAATTGCTTAATTCACTGAAAATCCATGAAATAGAGCTTGATGCAGAAGACAAACCTAAAAGGGATAAATCTATTGCATTGAAGGTTGGTCAGAAGAATCAGAGGATGCAGAAAATAGAAGCATATCTTTAAAAACTTTAAAGATTAAAGTAACCAAGAATGATGATGTCATTGAATCTAATCAAGGCTCAAGTGAAGATGAAGATGAATTATCCTTCATTTCAAGAAAGATTCGAAGGATTGGAAAAAGAAATCAAAGGGAAATAAAGACTTCTCTTTTAGAAAGAATAGCAAAGAAGATTCGAAGAATGTGAAAAGTTCTATCATCTGCTATGAGTGTAACAAACTAGGACATTACAAGTATGAATGTCCGTTGCTCAAAAGAAAACAGAAGAAAAGTCAAGAAAACAAAAAGAGCATGATGGCAACATGAGAAGAACTCGATTCGTCTGAATCTGAATCTGACTCAGAAACATCGGAATAAGCAAATATATGCTTAGTAGCTGAAAGGGAATGCGATGATGAGGTAATATCTAACTTTGATGATCTTCAGGATGCCTATTTAGAATTGTTAGAAGATTCACATGTTATCTTAAAAAAATATAAGTCATTGAAAAATAAATTTGTTGAAAATTTGAAGAACACAAAATTTTTAGAAGAAGAAAACGTCTGCCTCAAGAAACAAGTAGACGATATGAAAAAAAGTAACTGTAGATAGATTTGAGGAAATTAATCAACTAAAACAAATGATTAATAGTCTTTCAGCAGATTTACTGAAATTTACAAAAAGTACAAAGAGGATGAATGATATGATTGGAAGTTATAGACATCCAAATGATAAAAGCGGTTTAGGTTTTAATGATAGAAATACTATTCATAATAGTAATGTTCTTCATAATAGGAATTTTGTTCCAAAAATAAGGAAAAAGAAACAATACTCTTATTATTATTCAAAGAAAAATTGTAAGACTAACCCCAAAGGACCCAAGAAAATATGGGTACCTAAGAAGGATATAATATACACTGCAGAACTCCTTTCTCAGAAGAAATAACCACCACCAATGGTACTTGGACAGTGGCTGCTCGTGATACATGACGAGCAGAAGGTCTATGTTCCTAAACCTCTAATATAAGTAAGGAGGATTAGTAACTTTTAGAGACAACCAGCAGAGCAAAATAGTTGGAATCAGCAAAATTAGTAAAGATTCCTTTTCGTCTATTGATAATGTTCTGCTAGTTGAAGGCTTAAAGCATAATCTAATTAGTATATGTCAATTATGTGATTCTGGTTTTGAAGTATCCTTTAACCAAAATTCTTGTTTAGTCAGAAAACAAGGACGGTTTCATATTCTTTTCTGCCAAGGGACGAAATAACCTTTATAAGATTACCTTAGACGATTTGAAAATTTAAAATATTTCATGTCTTATATCAAAAGATGATGAAAAACTGATTTGGCATAAAAAGCTAGGTCATATTAGTTTTAAACATATTTCCAAGATAAGTAAACATGATTTGGTAAGAGGTTTACCAAAGATAAGTTTTAACAAAGATTTCTTTTATGAGAGTTGTCAAAAAGGAAAGTAAGTTAAAACATCCTTTTCGTCTAAAACTATTGTAACTTCGTCTAGTCCTCTAGAGCTGTTACATATAGATTTGTTTAGTCCAACCAGAACACCAAGTTTATGTGGAAAGAAGTATGGTCTCGTAATTGTTGATGACTTCAATAGATTTTGTTGGATATTATTTTTATCACATAAAGATGAATCTTTTAAATTTGTTAAAGTTTTATCCAATAATTTACAAAATGAAAAAGGAATGTCTATTGCTGGAATTAGGAGTGATCATGGTGGAGGATTTGAAAATGAAAAATTCAAAATGTTTAGTGAAGACAATGAAATGTTCCATAATTTCTCTGCTCCTAGAACTCCTCAACAAAATGGAGTTGTAGAGAGAAAGAACAGGACGTTTTAGAAAATGGCAAGGACTATGTTATGTGAAATGAATCTTCCTAAGTACTTCTGGGCAAAAACTGTGAATACAGCTTGTTATATTCAAAATAGAGCATTTTTGTGACCTATTTTAAATAAACTCCATATGAATTATGGAAGGGAAGAAAGCCAAATATTTCTTACTTTCATCCTTTTGGTTATAAATGCACTATTTTGAATACAAAAGAAAAGTTGGATAAATTTGATTCTAAAATCAATTCAGGAATTTTTCTAGGTTATTCAGTTACTTCTAAAGCTTATAGAGTTTATAATCTTGTTTCTAAATCTGTTGAAGAGTCCATGCATGTGAAATTTGATGATGACTCTCATCTAGATAAAAGAGACGATTCTGATGATGAAACTCTATCTATTCCTTTAGTTAATAACCTAGACGGTTTACCATCAGACGATCCACCTGATAAGGTAGAAGATATGTATGAAAATATTAGCTTAAGGAAAGATTGGAAATATAAATCTTCTCACCCAGAAAACTTGATTATAGGAGAAACTTTAGAAGGAGTGAGAACTAGATCTAAATTTAGAAGAGAAGCAAATGTAGCTTTTGTTTCTAAATTAGAACCTAAGAAAATTAATGAAGCTTTTCAAGACGAAGTTTGGATTTTAGCCATGCAAAAGGAGTTAAATCAATTTACTAGGAATAATGTTTGGTCTCTAGTTCCTAAAACTTTCAACAAAACTATTATAGGAACCAGATGGGTATTCAAAAATAAACTAGACGAATCAAGAAAAGTAAACTTTAACAAAGCTAGATTAGTGGCTCAAGGCTATAATTAACAACAAGGAATGGACTATAATGAAACATATGCTCCTGTAGCTAGACTAAAAGCTATTAGGATTTTGCTTGCATATGTTGTTCTTCATAGTATAAAACTGTTTCAAATGGATGTGAAAAGTGCATTTTTGAATGGTTTTATATTTGAAGAAGTTTTTGCGAAACAACCTCCAAGTTTTAAAGACATTGATAAACCAGATTATACCTATAAACTTCATAAAGCTTTGTATGGATTAAAATAAGCACCTCGTGCATGATATGATCGTCTGAGTTCATTTTTAATTAAACACGACTTTATTATAGATTAAGTAGATAAAACATTATTTAGAAAAAATATTAAAAATGATTTTATCGTTGTACAAATATATGTTGACAATATCATTTTTGGTGCAACTTCTGAAAAATTTATGAAAAGTGAATTTGAAATAAGTATGATGGGTGAATTAAAGTTCTTTCTTGGTTTACAAATTAAACAAACTGAAGAAAAGGTTTTTTTTCATCAACAAAAGTATATCAAAGAACTTTTAGTCAAATAAATGTTAAACCAATGCCAACTCCTATGCATCCATCAATCGTC
>JANKOD010000009.1:12496838-12532158 GCA_026284645.1 Erythroxylum acuminatum | reverse complement strand
ATATGAGAGCCCTCTCAAATCCAATTTTTTGTGATTTCTTATTGCGGGTTGGAGAAGGCACTGAGCCAATGGATGAATAAGATCAAATATGCTTACCAAATGAACTCATCATTCCTTATGACAGCAAGGGCGAATCTCTTAATAGGTGAAGACTTTTTTCCCAGAACAATTTACTATCCTTTTTTGTCATCACTGTTACACTATTCTCATATACAATTATCCTCGCTAGGTTATTGGAAAATGTCTTCCCTGACCTAAGTTTATATTCATCCGACCCATATCAAATGATAAACAGATGCGTGCTATGTCCAACAAATAGTTGTGTTGATGAAATCAATGACATGATGATTCAAAAATTACCAGGACATATGCATTCATATGTGAATTTTGACAAGACAATTAATCGAAGACATCAAGCTGATTATCAAGATTTTCTCAATTCTTTAAATCCGAAAGGTTTGCCCCCACATAAACTTTTGCTGAAAGAGGGTTCTCCAATTATGCTTATGAGAAATTTAAATCCGACTAAGGGATTATGCAGTGGAACAAGGTTGATATGTAGACAACTGAAAGATCATACAATTTCAGTTGAGATTGTTTTTGGACATCACAAAGGGAAAATAATTTTTATTCCTAAGAATCCTTTGCAATCTTCGGAGAACGAAAAAATGGAATTCCTTTCATCAGAACACAATTTCTAATTTGTCTGTGTTTTGCAATGACCATAAACAAATCACAAGGTCAAACACTTGATCATGTTGGAATTTATCTCCGTCAACTTATATTCTCACATGGACAACTATATGTGGCTCTGTCAAGAGCTCAAACTCCTCAATCAATTAAAGTTCTTATTATTCCAGGAACTTTTGAATCTTCAGACTTCGAAAAAAAAACAAGAAATATTGTTTTCCGTGAAATTTTTCAATTGGTCAAATTATAAGACACGAAATTTCCTCAAAGGTATATTACTTGTTTATTTTCTCAGTTTACGTTATTTAATTTCATATAAATAGTTATTTGTGTTCCCTTGACCATCTAACACATTCTTTCAGCATGGAAAACCGTTTATTGATCAAGGATATTCTCCCTGGAGCGCAATCGTGGTCTTGCGAAGTGATAGTGCAGGAGAAACAACATGTGATCGCTTCAACTAATACACCATCCAAAAGACAAAAGTTCATCTTGTGCGATTATGAGGTATATCAATTACACTTTCTTCCTTTTACATTTTGTCAACTTACCAATCTATAATTCCTTGATAACTAACAGGGATCGCAAGTTGAAGGTATCACATTCAACAATGATATCGAAAGAATCGGCAACATCTTACAGCCGTGTGACAAGTGTATCATTTCTAATGCGATTATGAAATCAATCCCGCCTCAATACCAAACAAAAAATTTGAAAATACAGTGGATCATTACAAGCAGAACTGTCATCGAGCCTGTGACGGAGAAGGATGCAGTCATCCCTGCCAAATTCAACTTTACACCTTTCACAAATCTTAAGGATTATGTTGACGACAAGAAAAAATCAGTTAGTTAGATGCTTAATATATTTCTTCATACAGTGTTCAAAAAATGTTTCCGTAACTAATTACATTCATCTCTGACACATGATAGATATTTTAGTCGTCGTTGTTGAAATGTTGGACAAAAAAGACATCATGAAAGATGCAAAAGGTTCAATTGTGCAAAAATTTGTTATCATGAACAGAGAGTAATTCTCACTCTCCATCTTCGTCAATATTTTGCGTCACAGCGAAAAAAAAATCCTCATTTTTCTAACATCTCTTGTTTCTCCTCAGGCAACAAACAGTGATACTATCACTATGGAATTCTTTTGTTGACAACGAAGGCCAAAAAATTGCGGAATTGCTTCACTCTTATCCAGTTATTGTCTGCACAAGGCTCAGGGTTAACTTCTACAATGGTATTTATTCCTTGCTCTTAATATTACATTTTACTCTATCTCTTTTTATTCTATCTTAACTATTCATTTTCAAATGTTAGGTGTTGCATTATCAACGTGGTTTAACTCAGCGATCCTCGTTGATCCACCAATACAAGAAGTTGCACATCTTAAAAATTGGTAATCCATTATGTAACATACAACGTTACAAATTATGTAGCAATTGTTAAGATTCTACACATTTTCATTTATGCAACTATCACGTTACAGGGTGCGATGAAATAACAACGAAATTAAAAAGCACATCGATCAGCAGTCTTATTTCAGATATAATCCCGATATATCTTTTGGATCTCAGCAAAAAATTACGAACATCATGTTTCTAGATTCTATCCCCAAGGTAATCACGTCTTCATATTCCTGTTCAATATATAATTTAAAACTTGTTCCTCTAAATCTTCTTATCGGTTTTACCCTAGATATCATGGATTGAAGCCAAAATTTCCTTTCAACACATCCTATAAAAATACTGGTATATAGCATGCAACAAATGCTTTAGGTCTACAACTGTTGCGCACGGAGTTTTGTTCACATGTAATTATTCCTTCCGTTTGCAATCTTCGATTTTTAGCTTATTCCTTCCGTATGCATATTTAAATTTTCGGTCAACTTTTTCAGTCCCATGTCACCTGTGTATGTTTTTTACCAGTGGTTTACTTTTTTTACTATTCTCACTTTATTGTACAGGTGCCGATATGATATGGACTTGACAGACGAAACCGGGACTATCACGATTTCGATTTTTGACGACCTAGGTGAAAAACTTCTAAACTTCACCGCCGCTGAAACTATGCAGTATTACAATGAGGTTATAATTTTCCTTGCTTCTTTCATTTACATCTCTGATTTAATCAGGCAGAAATATCTTTATATACTTATTTCACTGACGATGGACATTTATTGTTTCGTCATGTAAGAACATGGATCTGTCGTTAGAGGACCTGCACGCACGGTTGAAAACGGATACGTTTGTCCTGCATGTCAAACCAGCAAATACTCAATCATCAAATGCAGTCCAACGATTTACAGTCGTTTACTACCTCAAAATTGATGCACGTGAACTACAAGAGGTTTCATTTTCACCCGCCAAAAATGACCAACCTTCAAGTCCCGATCAAAATGCCAATAATGAAGTTACGCCTTCAACAATCTCAGGTCCTTTTTATTCCTCCTTCATTTTTATTTCATCTATAACATCATCTTTTTTATTCCTCCACGTACCATTTATTTTCCACTAATCGTACTATATATCACTTGCCTAATATATACTGATTTTTTAAATTTTTAGAGAAAATTCCTGAATCTTCTTCATCAGTTAAACAATGCCTTGAGAAAAGATTCTGCGATGATGAATACAATGCGACGTCACAAAGTGATAAGACGATCAGCAATATTGAATGTACAGCACCATCAGACGCACAATCAACTCCAGAGACTCGTCGCAGTAGAAAAAAACCCAAATTGTAAAGAATTGTCTAATATTTTTCGATTATCCCCTTTCTGAAAACTTCTTGACAAACTTTCTTTTTCTACGAACTATTGAAAATCTGTATTATGAAGTATTGCAGTTCATTCTCTAAGTGCTTGTATCAAACAGTAAGAGTAACAGTTGAGAGTTCAGAGAGAAAGTCGACACGCCAGATTCATTTCTGTCTCAGTTTTCTATCGACTCACTTTGGCTTCCCCTTCCGTCTTACTTTTCTATCGTCTCACTTTGGCTTCCGCTTGCGTCTCACTTTTTTATCCTCTCACTTTCATACCTCTGCTTCGTTTAACTTTTCTTCATACTAACGTTTATTATTGTTATTATTAACTCTCGAAAATTTTATAAATTAGAAATTGATTTTTTTTCCTTGCAAAAACTATCTTTATACGATTAATTTATAATATATAATAATGTTATATAAATAAGTGACCTCGTCCATTTGCACAAAGGTTATAACAAATATATATATATTACTAAGAATTTCCAATTTCGACGTGAACAAAAACTGAAAAGTCCCATCACGCTATCTAAAGTACCAATCGACAACATAGATTTATTTTCTATTATATCACGACAAAATAGGGATTTCTGATCATCATACACTTACCAAGTCTAGAATACAGCAATAGTCAAAGAAAACAAAATGGACTTCTATTGAATGAGTTTGCATTAATTTGTAATTAAAATCCTAAGCATAGTTATCGTGTAATTTGTTAAACACGAAAATTTTTGCATATAATATTTTTATTAATCTGGAAAATGTTGAGTTATGATTTTTTAAGACGATAGAAGTCGTCCAAGGTTTTAAGACGATAGAAGCAAGAAAAAGTTTTGAGACGATAAAAAGTTTCACTCTAAAAGTAAGACGAAGTTTTAAGACGATAGATGTCAGACGAAGTTCTAAGACGACCTCATTCAGCTAGATGTGTTTCTCCATCGGTTGAATGGTTCCAATCGCTTGAGCAACACATCCGACTGAATGTATATCCCTCCAGATTTGAAGTTTTGAATGACACGATAGAACCAACAAGAAGTTGTATTGTTGACTCAAGTTAATCAATTGTATAAAATTGTTAACAGAAAATAGTTCGCTTCGTCTGTCTTTTGTCTTTGTATTTCGTCTCACTTCTGTCTCCATGCTTCGTCTTAGTTTCACTTCTGTCTCCATATTTGAAGTAACATGAATGTAAAATTAATTCAGCTGGTGTCATTTGCAAGACCCGTCAAATTTAACTCAATCGCGCCACCTTAAATATGGAATCATTTATTTGGCCCACTTTTCTATTCGGATGTGCGCAGTTTTCGTTTCATGTATAACATCATCTTTTGCTTCGTCTTACTATTGTCTGTGTACATCGTATCGCTTCCGTCTGCTTTTTAGTTTTGCGCTTCCGTCTGATTTTCCTTCGTCTTGCTTGACACACTTTGTTAATAGAAGCAACGCTCTTCTCCATTCGACCGCTTCCTCTTACTTTCCACTTCCTCTCATTTTCTGCTTCGTCTTAGTTTTTGCTTCGTCTTACTATTGTCTGTGTACATCGTATCGCTTCCGTCTGCTTTTTGGTTTTGAGCTTCCGTATGATTTTGCTTCGTCTTACTTTCTATTAATGCCTTTTCCCCTGCTTATTATACAATTTACATATTTACTGATAATTTCATTAGTCACATTTTTATTATTTAATTAGAAAGTTTGTAATCTTGCTTTATATATTTTTATATTTTCCCTTGTAATTTATATATAATTTATAAAAAACAAATTAAAATACTTATAGATTAAGCTATCTTTGTACTGCACAAGTAACCAGTAGACATGTAAATAATATGTTGCATCAAAAAATTTCATAATAAAAATATTAAAATTAATAAGGGTATAAATTACAACAACAAAAAATTAAAATTTATATAATCAAATTAGTCGAAATAATAAAGATAATAATAATAAGAATGTGTAGAGAAGAACAGAGACTGTTGAATGTTGGATTTTGAAGAATAAACTGCCTTGTATTAAATGATGACTGCTACATTAAATAGGTTAAACAGAAGTGCATCTATGAGGTATATAATCCGTTAAGTAAACATATGGATTGAAACAACTAGAAGAAATATCAAACGATCCAAAATCGCATCTCTCTCCAATTCGTTTACTCCAAGAAGCATAACGTAATTTAAAAGCCACATTTAATTCGACTTGGAAATGACATCAAGGGGATGGCGGTTCCTTTCGGAGCGGTTTTTTCGGATAAGGATAACTGAATGCATTTTAAAAATGAGGCGAAGCGCGAAGAGAAAAATCACACGAAGGGGGAAACAAAAGCGTTATTGACTTCAATTGAATAAGTCCACATAGATCAGTTCGTCTTAATTTCCACTTCTTACTTTTCCCTTCGTCTTACTTTTGTCCTTCTTAGCTTTTGCTTCGTCTTACTTTTCTCTCTACACTATTTTTTGTGGTCTGCCGGTTAAATATTGATTCATATATTGATGTTAATATTATAATTCGTATTACATATATGTATATAATACCTATATACAGATATAATATACGTAGTAATAAAAATAAATCACAATAAGAATAATTAAACCTTCAATGGGCGGACATCTTCACTAAACCGCTGAGTGAAGAACGGTTTAAGGAAATCAGACGAAAGCTCAACATGTTGATGTTAAGTAACCAATCGTCTGACATTTCATAAGCCATGTTAGAAGGACGTACAAGTTAACGGCGTTAATAACACTAAGTTGCAGCTGGTAACTTCTCCCACAAGGATGTTTTTGGAGGGAAAAGTTTCGTTACCTTGAGAACTTCACCTACTCTAGAACACTCCTTATAACCTCTGACATTGACTTTTGGACAATTCTTAACCCAAAACTTTTTCTATGTTCTAATCTGTATCTGTACAAATGTTCTACTAATATGATTATTTGTTATCATTAAAAAGGGGGAGATTGTTAAGTGAAAATGATAACAGACGCAAGCAAGTGCAACGCATATGTATAACTTTACATTAATGAACGCAAGGAACAAATAAAATCAGAGGAAAATTCAAAGCAATTGTCACACAATAAAAAGACACACGGAAACACAAACAAATATCAGACAACCGAAAGTGAACCGCAAACCAGTTTTCTTTTAAGATTAAACTACTTACAAGTTAGTGGTTTTATTATTTTACTAATACAATGTATTGCTGTATAGCATCATCTTCATTTTTATATAACATACTTAAATTAATTTTATGTAAGTCTTCGTTTACGATCAAAATATTAGAATTTGCACTTAAATAAAAAAAAATTATGACCAAAACAATATACTAATCGAAAATTATTCTAATGTTTTACTATAAATATCATCATCATTTTGTATTTTAATTCACAAGGCATTATTACTACGCAAATGCGCAGTTTTTTTTTTCTGCTAGTCTAGTTTAAAAGAGAGTCGAGAAGTGGGTCCACAACTATTGATGTTTTCGTTTTATAATTATTTGATAGAAACTCTTGTACAATATAAATTCAAAGGAAGATTGATAGTAATGTGAAAGAAAATATAATTTTTTTGGATAGATAAATAATATATTAATATATGAGTGAAAAAATGAATATTAAACTAAACTTCTAGTAGACATTGAAGTATTTTTTTAATCAAAAGATAATTTGAAATTGGCAATAGCTATGAGCTAATAATCTTAAAGAGACTGTGCCCTATCAATCGAATAATTCCTTTTTCATTTAATTAAACTTGTCAGGAATTTCACAATTTTTAATTTAAAAAAAGAATGTAGGCTATGTTGTTTAAAAAAAGAAGGCCCAAGACACACAGGAGAAAGGCCTGCAAAAGAAGGCCCAACACACACGGGAGAAAGGCCTGCAAAAGAAGACCCAAGACACACAGGAGAAGTCTCTCTCTTCCGAGAATTATTTTTTTAAAAACACGCGAAAAGGACCAGAGCGAGAAATCAAAATTTTGTTTCTGGGGGAGAGATTGAAACACACAGACCTAATTAACGCTCTCTAATGGCTGACATTTGCCGCGAGGTGTTGTGTTCTAGGGCTAATTCGGGTCGTTTTTGATTGACTTCGTTTTTCACCCTTCAAAAACCCTAGCAGAGAGAAATCCCCCTCAGCGGACCTTCCTATTCTGTCTCCGCTTTATGCCCTAGCTCCCCAATTTTGTAATTCAGGTGACTGTTGTTCGAATTTCGGGTTTAATTCCCGACTCCTTTCTAAACCCTAGAATTTTAGGTAGGGCGGGACGTTTGGTGTGCAATGTTGAATGTATTCAAATCGTGCGTGATATGAGTGGGAGTGGAATTTAGGGTTTACTCCTTTCGAGCAATGAGCGTGTGTTCCATTTTGTTTTTGGTCTGATTTGGTGCTTCAGGATTGAATGCTCCTTTAGTGCCTTGGTTAGGTAGCTGTTGAGTTTAGAAGTTCTTCCTTAACTAGTGATTGCATGAGACTTTTGAGAGGACTGATTGACGTTTGAGTGTGTACCGTTCTTTTTTATGGACGAACATTCTTAATGTGTGACTGCATGTGTTGGATATTGTGCAGTCATTAATTACTATGTGAGGGCATTTCTTTGGATTCTGACATGCGTTACCAATGATGCATTCCCCTGTCCGGAAAATTGAGCTGTTTGAGCTCAACTATTGTTTGGAGTGTTCAGACGTGCACCTTTAGTGCTCATCACATTGCTGTGCATGCAATTTTGCTATATGTTTTTTTTAGTATACCACAATGAATGTAAGCACAGTATCACAGCTTCATAAACATTCAAAACATTATTCTGCTTGGGATGACTAGTGGCACCCCACTATGCTGTGTGATGTATGATGTGCAAGAGAATGCGTTATAGGATATGATCTATTCACTTGGTTGGTTGTTAAAGTGGGAAACCAGATTATTTTGTTTTGTTACATTGATAATCTTGTGGAAAATTAAGTTGCTTAACTTTTTTTGTGTAATATTGTGGTCCAGCACACTTGCTGCCTTCCATGGATAATTTTCCTTTCTTTGTAATGAACTTGAAGCATGCCACATATAATTTTTTAATCACAAGGCTTTATAATGAAATTGGAGCATAGATGAGAAATTACAGATCTGTTATTTTCCTTGACATGGTAAGTTGTTGGGTGGGATAGTGTGCTTCGAGATTCTTCTGTTCTTTTAAATTTATGTTGTTCTTCTGCATGTAAGACATATATTTATGTTGGTTATTGATGTTAGCTTTTTTTATATTTTAGTCACCATGGCCTGAAATTGTACTAAGAGGTTGATTTGATGTGTCATTGATCTTGTGATTTCTTTGAACCTCTAATTTGCCTATATTTATTTGTTATAGTTTTTGAACTTGTTTAGTTAAACAAAATGATTTGTATTATTTTCATGAAACAAGTTTTTTTCAGTTGATTGAAGGTTGAAATGGATTGTGATTTTTCATCTTTGTTTAAATATCAATTTCATTGATTTTCTTTCTGATGTCTGCTTGATTGATGTGATAGTTCTCTGAATCATGAAGGGAAAAGCTTGTAGATAGCAGACTAGGAATGCATGGATGTGGTTCAGGATCTCCTTTCCTAGTAAATGCTGAGGTTGATTCCATGGGAGGGGTTGTTGATGGTGGCATTGGTATTGGTATTAAAACCTCTCCACGTCATGCAGCAATTGAGAAAGCTCAGGCAGAGCTTAGGTAATGTAGACATCTTGTTTTTGTGCATCTTCCACTGCAATTCTGTCTCTCTTGTAAATTATTGGAAGTAGCATCATTTTTAAATCTTGATAAATAAGATTCTTTTTTTATTTAAACAGACAGGAATATGATGTTCGGGAGGAAAGGAGAAGAGAGCTAGAATTTCTTGAGAAAGTATGCACGTCACTCTCCCATTTCAATTTCAACAGTATTTAATTGTGAAAAATTTTATAATTTTCCTTACCTGCAGGGTGGCAACCCTTTAGACTTCAAATTGGGGAATGCATCTTCAGTTAGTGTCCAATCTACATCAGTCACTGATCATCATGCAGAACAATTTGTAACTAGGTATATTCACTTTGCTGCTGAGTTTCATTGGATTGTAGTTTGACCTCTGCTTCTGAAATTCACCTGTTCTATTTCCATTCCATATGGTGTCAATACAGCGAAGCTAAAGGTAGTTTTGTGCTGACTGCTTCAACTCATGGAGATTCTGTTGAAAGCAGTGGTAGACCATTGGTCCCTGCATCGTGTGAGCCCAATAGTGCTGATAATTTTAATGGTGATAATGAGTTACTTGAACGTGATAGGAAACATTTTAGTAGAAGGAATAATGTTTCTCCATCAGAACAATCTTCCCCAATGGATGGGACTCCAAATATTAAGGAATCAGAAGATTCTGCTATTGTTCATTCATATGCTAGGAGGAACAGATCTAGGACCAATCGTGATGGAACTAGATCAAGTTCCAAGGATGTTTTTCAGAGTACTGGTGGGCATGGATTATCGTTACAAGGTCGTGCGGATTTGAGAGAATCAAAGGGATTGAAATCAGAGATAAACAATCGAATGGACCAAAATGTTCCATCTGCTTCTGACCCGAAGGTTGCAACTTCAAATGGTGATATAATTCCTCAGATGGAGAATTTCAAAAAGCAGTCCAAGGAGCTTGATGGTATACAAGCTTTGGAAACCAAAGTTGACTTACCTAAAAGTAAGCTGCTTGACGATAGATTAGATGCTTTAGAGTCCAACAATTCAATGAATAAGCAGCAACACGAAGATTCAAAAATTGATGCTCATAAAACTCCTGTTGTTATGATTCCTGGGGAAAGTTTCTTTGTTGAAGGAAAGGGACAGGTAATTGCCGGTGTTTCTGGATTTCTACCTTCTGAAGGTATAGGGAAAACTGAGAATGAAACCAGTTCTGCTCATTTGAATGGGTTCAGTGACTCAAAAAGAAATGGCAATGTGGATCAGAATGGCACTGCAGCGATTGATGTAAAAGGTTTACATTCAGAGTCTTCTTGCACCCAAAACAGTATTGGTCTGGATGTGAATCGTGACAGTGTTTCCTGTATAGCTCGTAAATTTCGCGATACTAATGGAGTCAAACAACAAATGTCAGAACTTGATAGAACACAAAATTTAGATATTGATAAATTGAAAAATGAACAAAATGAGGCCAAGGCTGTTGAGACCGACAATATTGTCAATGACAAGAATGTTTCTGTACATCAAAACAACTCTAACAGTGGTTCTTTGTCCAAAATTGAGGAAGAAGTACAGAGAACTTCTGACCTGAGAAATGAGGTGAAATGTCCTAATAGTGATGAGGTGGAACAAAAGATCCACACTATATCTGCAGCTGATAAAGAAGTGGACAAGTTGGGTGATGATTCTGATCCCGGCAGAGATTGTCCTGGTGGAGCTCAGATTACAATGGATTGTTCTAAACATGAAATAACTGAGTCTAAACAGTCAGAGAAAACCTGTCCTGCTTCTGACCACCCTCTATCTTGTCCTGTTAGCAAATTAAAATCGGTAAACGGAGTTCATGAAGATTTTATTTTGGAAGAGGCACGGATTATAGAGGTTATTATGTCATATTACTATTGATTTATGATTTTTCTTGTGAAATATAAATGGAAATCCATTTCCTTTTCATAATTTTGAACAGTTAACATTATCTGGCAAACAGGCTAAGCATAAGAGGATTGCTGAGTTATCAATTTGTACCACACTGACAGAGGGGCGGAAGAGGAGTCATTGGGATTTTGTTCTGGAAGAAATGACATGGTTGGCAAACGATTTTGCCCAGGTGTGACTTTGTTGATATATAAATGATTTCTAAATTTGATGACCGTCACTTTTCTCCCTCTGAATCTTCCTTAAGAAAACTATTTTATTTCTTAAGATAGCAGACCAATTTCCTGTATATGTTTTGTCCTGCACCTTGGACAACCATTTTCTTTGTGTTTATAGGAGCGTCTTTGGAAGATGACTTCTGCTGCTCAAATATGTTGGAGAATTGCTCTTACTTCTCGATTGAGAGCACAAAATCAGCAGTCAAAGCTAAAAGAAATTGCTTACATTCTAGCAAAAGCTGTCATGCAGTTCTGGCAATCGGCTGAATTGCTTACAGATAATGATGATCAGGGTGTTAATGCCAAGAATTGCAAACATGATTCTGGGAGGTTTGATGGGATGGAATTTTCCAGGGACAAGATGGGAGAAACCCCTCAGGTGCTATTCATTTACTTGGTTTAGCACTTCATTTGAGCTTTTTTCATATATCTGTCTAATCTTAATGTATCCCATATAGAGTACTAAAATGTTTAATTTAACCAAAGTAATTAATTCTTTCATTAGCTTAATGTCTACAGTTCATTCAGATGTTATCTCTATACTCTGTAGGAAATTCATTCACTTTATGGAAGATATGCAATATATAAATATCTATGCTGTATGCATGTTCAAATTATTTGTTCTTTACATACATCAGCGGATGGGATTCAACGAGTTGTTTGTTTTGTAACTCATGTAGCTGTGGGAACTGGCAGGGATTAAAGCTAATATTGGTACAACTTACTGATGCTCTAAACCACCTTTTATGCAGGAAAAGTGTAAACACTTGGCAACACAAAATCTAAGTAGAAACTCTGCAGTTGCAATTCAGAAATATGCTGTGAGGTTTCTGAGATGTAACGGCTCTCCAGTTCCTCCTCTGCAAGCAGAAGTCCCAACAACTCCTGACAGAGTCTCTGATTTGGGAATTATGGAAGTTTCATGGGATGATCAGCTCACAGAAGTATGTGTCTATTTTTCCATATACCTTTTAGATGTTTACTTTGGTCTTTTTAGTTGACCGAAGGCAATCTCTTTATATACACATGTCAAAGATTTCCTCTGTTTCTTTTCACTTGGCAGGAAAGCCTTTTCTATGTGGTACCCTCAGGTGCAATGGAGACCTACAGAAACTCCATTGAATCTCATTTTGCCCAGTGCCAGGTGAATGAAGATTTCTTCAGTTTATGCATTTACTCATTTAATTAGCTCTAACCTCCAGAAATCCATTAAAAATGAATCATATTATGGAACGACTTTCATTGCGATTGTGCACTCAGATATGATGAGCTCTACATAATTGTCTCCGAGACAAAAAATAACTTGAAGTCTTAAGTTTGCGAAAATGACTGCTGTGAGGAACTGTTGGAAAATGTAACTTTTTCTTCCATATTCGTCTTTCTTACTTTTGCAACTGAATGCATTTCTTCCAGAAAATTGTTAATGGCATACAAGAGGAAATTGATACATCTATGTATGATGGTGCAGCAGGTAATGCTGAACAATTTTTTCCCCTCAAATTTCTTTCTGCTTCTTCCATAGATTTCACAATTTCATTTCTAAAACTCAGGTTTTGAATATCACGAGAACACATATGATGAAGAGGAAGGAGAGACAAGTGCTTACTATTTGCATGGAGGTTTTGAAGGTAGCAAGTCAACTAAACATGATCAGAAGAAACGGAAAAGATTTATGAAGTCATACACTGCAAGATCGGTTGATGTGGGAGCTGAATTACCTTATGGAGATACTTCAGTTAGTTGTCAACAAAGTATCTTAATGGGCAAAAGATCAGGCAATAATATGCATGTTGGTCCAGTTCTGCCAAAACGAATGCGCACTGCTTCTAGGCAGAGGTTTATAAGTCCTTTCAGTGTTGGAAATCCTGTGGTTGGACAGACTCCAGCCAAGACAGATGTATCAAGTGGAGATACTAGTTCTTTTCAGGATGATCAAACTACTTTACGTGGTGGATTACAAATCCAGAAAAGCATGGAGATTGAGTCAGTTGGAGAGTTTGAAAAGCAAGTTCTATATGACTGTGCAGAAACATCAATGAAGCTGAAAAAGAAGAAAAATGCAAAGAATCTGGTACATTAGAATTTTATAATTTGAACTGTTGGGATTTTACTGACCCTGGTAAAGGTACATTCTTTTGTGTTGTTAGCTGGATATCGGTGTAAATACTTGATTCATTATTGCAGGGTTCCACTTATGAGCAGGGTTGGCAGCTGGAATCTGCTGTTCACAATGAACAGGTTAATAATTTCTTTTCTTTGCTTATTTAAAAGATTAGGTTTGGTGACTTTATATGCCAAGCTTGTTAAAATGTGGAATTTAATATTTACAATTATTCTAATTATTTTTATATAATAAGTTCTGAAGACCTGCATATGTTCATTGAAATCCTCATGAATCGTTGTCTTTATTGCCAATTCTAGTGATTCCTACTCAAGTCAACATCTTCTTAAGCTCTTCAACTAACAATTTTTTTTCTTCTGGTTTCCTTGGCCTGGTAAGAAGTATATTTAGTATTTCAATTTACAAGTGAGCATTTCTATAAAGATTTATTGTCTCAAGTGCAGCCAGTGTCTTTAGATTCTTCAAGTATGGTATCATGCACATCATACAAACAAGCGCGCATGCACACACAAACACACATAAACGCATATACATGAGCTTGTGTCACATGAGCAATCACTCGTAAACTTCTAATTTATAGGGTATGTGGGATGGAGAGTGAATGCATCTTCTGTTTCTTTTTCTGTTTTTACTTACCCTGTAAGGTTCAGGCTGGTGAAAAGCTAATGAGCTGGATGCAACTTCATCTGGGACTTCTTGTTACTGACTTTATAATGAAAGTCTGTATGTTTGCGTTATTTCAGTTTGGTTAAATTGCATATAATTACCTGCCATAAGCTGTTGGATGATACCTTCGTCACAGAAGAAGGGAATTTGTGAGTAATCATGACAATTGTGATAAGGAAAACCACAAGATAAGCAAATCTAAGAAAGGTTGACAAGTTTGTGTCCGCGAAACATTCTGTAGCTACAGTTTGGGAAGTGAACTTATCTTTTGTATGACTGAACATTTGATAACTCAATAGTCATCTGTAATTTCAACCTTTTATCTGTGTAAAAGTTATATTTTGGTTGGCTTTTTGACATTGGTATCATTGGAAGACCTTGCAGTTCCTTTAAACTTGCATTGCTGTCGGTAGTCTTGGGTGTTTCCTGTGTGAAAGTTTTCTTAAAGGCTGAGAAAGCTGGCAATTCCCTTTTAACCTTAAGGGAACGATACTCTGATAAAATGCTCTATATGTTCTCTAGCTACACATCAAACATTTAAATACCTAGTTGAGGCCACTGTGTGTTTTGCCTTTTCTTGCCCATCTTATTGGCCAAACTTGGCATGAAATAAGCTTTTCCTGAAACAGTTTTTAGTATTCTGATGGTGTTTTTCTTAACTGCAGAGGGATAATTTGAAAAAGAGGCTGGATGGCTATCAATTTGAGTCTAATGGAATCAGTGGTAAAGTCCTTTTCATATTACTGTTTTTCTCCTCTACTTATTCAATCAAATAGCAATTTTTTATGTTGTTGGCCTCAGAGATCATTCAAGCATGGAGGCCATCTCACCCTTCATTTTCTACCTTATCTCTTCTTTCAATGCAGAGGGTTTATCAGCATCCCTTGTCCTGATTAATGTGTTTGTTTGGTCATGAGACAATTGATGAGCCTAATTGAAAAAATTTTATGCTTCACCTTTTCAAAGAGTTAAATATTTGATTAACCTACTGTTCTCTTAAAGAATTCATACTGAAGAACTGCAAAGAGGCTGAACTTAGATTTGCAATTTTTCTTTTTCTTTTTCGAATCTACATCAGAGATATGCCCAAACTGTTACTCTAGATTTTGGGTCCTGTCTTCCCTACTGTTTTTTCAGTTTTGAGATTTCTTCCCAATCCCGGGCTGTCATAGATTTTATGAATATCATTCTTATTTTTGGCTCTCCTAAGAAGCCTAATTTTCAGCTTAATGCCTTTGACACTTTCAATTTTTTGTTCAAGGTTTGCATGGTCAACATCCTGCAAAGAAGACAAAGATAATGAAGCATTCATTAGAAAATATTTTTGACAACATGGCTCCATTGACTGGATCTATCCCTTCTCCAGCAACTTCACAAATGAGTAATATGTCCAACTCAAAGTTCATGAAAATTATTGGCCGGGACAGGGGCAACAAAAAAACTAAATCTCTGAAGGTAGTCTTTTGAATTCTGGTGATTATCATTTCTTTTCAGCTTGCTGCTTTTCCTTTGTTCATATTCTTTCCACGAAGTTGAGCATTTATCTTCTGTTCAGATATCTGCTGGGCAGCCAGGTTCTGGAAGCCCATGGTCACTTTTTGAAGATCAGGTATTCTATCGCATTTCATTTCCAAAATTGTCTCTATTTGGTTGTAGAAAGATATTTAAGCTAATTGAATTCCTAATTTGCTCCTTCAGGCACTTGTTGTCCTTGTACATGACATGGGCCCTAACTGGGAACTCGTCAGTGATGCAATCAACAGCACCCTCCAATTTAAGGTAAATAATGTATGCTTCAATGTCTGTGGTATTTGCCTTAATTATGAGGAATGTACCAGCTTGTAAATATTTTTAACTTTAGTTTTGCTGCTGCAAATTTTTTATTAAGTACTTCATCTCTCCCCTATTTGGCTTTTGCTCATATATGTTGGAGCATGTTATGGTGCTTGTTCCATTTATACTTTGTTTCCTCTTCGATACTTCCAGTGTATATTTCGCAAGCCCAAAGAATGCAAAGAACGGCACAAGATATTGATGGATAAAGGTGCTGGTGATGGTGCTGATAGTGCAGAAGATTCAGGATCGACTCAGTCTTATCCTTCAACTTTGCCTGGCATTCCAAGGGCAAGATTTTGATATTTATTTCACTTATTTCCTTTCATTTCTTTCACTTATTTCCTTTTCTTTCCTTGAAGCATTAACATGTATAGTATTAATCTGTGTGGGACCTTTTGCTGCTTGGCTAATTTCATTTTTTCATTTTTTTTAATGCTGCTGTCACTTTCAGGGTAGTGCTAGACAGTTGTTTCAGCGGTTGCAAGGTCCTATGGAAGAGGATATGCTCAAGTCCCATTTTGAAAAAATTATTATGATTGGAAAGAAGACACATTATAGGAGTCAGGTTTGTTTTTGATGTTTATCATTTTGCATTGATACATGTGATATGTGTTGGTCCTTCGGAAACTGATGAACAAGTCGATGGTGCTTCTCTTTTTTTGCCTGCTCAATACATGTTCTGGTCACTTCTTTGGATTTAGACATAACTCAGTGTCATCTTTTGAACATAATGCATCTCCACAAGCTTTTCCTCATTTTTTTTCAATTACATGTTGAGAAATACTGTTTTCAGCTTGTTTATTTCAATGGCATGTTTTGCATATGGATGAGGTGTAAAGGTGTGTATCAAATCATGACAAGAGATAAAGATGATGATCAGTCATACAATTTTATAGGCTAAAATATTAAATGCTTAAGACCGCTCTTTTGAGCTAGTCTTTATCTCTTTCTAGATTCTTTTCTAATCATGAGCTTTTCTTTTTTCATTTCTGTATTTCCATCAGAATGATAATCAGGATCCTAAGCAATTGGCAGTAGTGCACAATTCTCATGTTTTACCTCTTTCGCCAGCTTACCCAAATTACTTGAGTGGAGTTGTTCTAACGTAAGTTTCTCTGATTTTATCCATATTTGTGGTTTAGCCTGTGTCCAGCTTATCACTGCCATTCATCTCAATAAGCTTGCTACATTTATGTTTCAAGGCTTCTTTGCCTACTTGAAACTGGGTTTTCTAACGGAAGCAAATTTATTGTACATTCTGTTTGTTGTTGGCTGACTGAAGGCCCCTTGATCTATGTGATGCAAATACATCAAACCCAGATGTTCTTTCCCTGGGTTATCAAGCTTCTCAAGCTAGTGGTTTAGCAATGCCACAACAAGGAGCGGTGTCATCAATGCTTCCTACCTCAGGTGTGAATTCCCCTATGCAAGGATCTTCTGGTATGATCCTTGGAAATAGTTCACCAATGCAATCTGGTGTAGTCAATACGCTTGGCAGGTAGCACGTTGCTCTATGGCTTAGTTGCTAACATTTTTTTATTATTATTCTGAGATGATTATCATATTCATACACAGGGATGGGAGATACAATGTCGCAAGACCATCTTTACCTGTTGACGAGCAACAGAGGTTGCAACATTACAACCAAATGTTGGCCAGTCGAAACTTGCAACAGTCAAATTTGCCGGTCTCTGGCACCATGTCTGGAACTGATAGCGGGGTTCGTGTGCTACCGGGTGGAACTGGTATGGGCATAGCACCTGGGATGAACAGAAGCATGCCCATGTCAAGGCCAGGGTTTCAAGGAATGCATTCATCACCCATGCTTAACTCTGGAAGTGTGCTTTCCTCTGGTATTGTCGGGATGTCAAGCGCTGTAAATGTACATCCCTCCGGTCAAGGGAATTCAATTAGACCCCGTGAAACTTTTAACACAATGAGAGTAAGTAATTCTTTTCTGTGTACATACATTTCTGCAAATGTGTGCTTCTTTGTGGGGGACTGTTCTTGATTGAGGTTAGTTCAAGTATTGGATTTTGGGGTACCTTTTCAAGTTTTTTAGTTTGCCTCAGACTTGTGGACTAGTGTAAGAACATCGCAACAATTGCTTGTTTTAAAGTTTAATCCTATCTCACTATTCAGCATCAGCCACATGTTGAAGAAAACATGCAAGAATTGTCAGTGTGATGGATTTGTTGTATCAACTGACCTCTAAAAATGATCAACTTCCACAGAATTCACTGTTTGAAAGTGGCTGAGAATCTTTTATTCTGCAGTCTTGTATGCCATATTTTAAGTCTAGCTATAGGAGAATCTGCATTGACGTCAAAATCCTAGTCAGTTCCTCATTTGGTTTGATATTTCCTTCTGACAAATTTAAGTGCACCCACCCTTCAGCAGCTTTTGCATTTTTTAGTATGTTGCTATATGACAAAAGTGTTTATTTTCTTCATAGCCTGGCCATAATCCTGAGCATCAGAGGCCAATGATGGTGCCAGAACGTCAGATGCAGGTCTCACAGGGAAACGGTCAGGGGATTCCTGCTTTAAGTTCTCCTTTTGCTAATCAGACAAATTCACCTGTGCAGACATATCCAGGCCATCCACAACAGCAGCATCAAGTATCTCCACAGCCATCTCATATTCCAGGCACTCATCATCCTCACCTTCAGGGTCCAAATCATGGTACAGGATCAGGGCAGCAAACATATGCAATCCACTTAGCTAAAGAAAGGCAGATGCAGCAGCGTCTACTGCAGCAGCAGCAGCAACAACAAAAACAACAATTTGCTAACTCTAGTGCCTTGATGCCCAACACCCAACTTCCCAGATCATCGTCTATGCAAAATAACTCCCAGATTCAGCCACCCGTTTCACAGCAGCCTGTATCACTTTCTCCTTTGACACCATCTTCCCCAATGACTCAAATATCAGTACAGCAGCAGAAAATGCCACATCATGGTCTCAGCAAAAATCCTCAAACAGGTGTAGGTGGATTGACAAATCCGATAGCTAAGCAACGTCAGCGGCAGTCACAGCAGCAACAGTTTCAACAGCCAGGCCGGCAGCATCCTCAGCAACGGCAGCATTCACAATCACCACAGCACGCCAACATCGGAAAGGGGATGGGCAGAGGGAACGTGATGGCGAATCAAAATGTCTCCATTGATCATCCTCATCCCAATGGCCTTTCTCTGCCAGCAGGAAACCAAGGTTCTGAAAAGGGAGAGGAAATGATGCATTTGATGCAGGGTCAGGGCTTGTACTCAGCTAACTTAAATCCAATTCAACCTTCTAAACCATTGCTTCCACCTCAAACCTCAAACAATTCCCAGCCACAGCCGAAGGTATTTTCTGGCTCAACACTTCCTCAGTCCTCAAAGCAGCTCCACCAGATGCCTTCTCCTTCTGATAGCACTCAAAGTCAGGTTCCAGCTATCGGCTCAGGTCAAGCTGTTCCCACACAGATGATGGCTTCCAACCACCAGCATCTGCAACAGTCACCAACAATGCTTCATCAGAAGCAAAGTAGTCAAGCCCCCCAATCAAACGGTCAGGGAATGCTTCAACGAAATCATCAGGCTAACTCTGATCTGCCAATAAAACCTCAAACTGATAAAGTTTGTATGGATCATAAGCCCTTGCACAGCATTTCGCAGTTGGCCTCAAGTACAGCATTACCAATGCCTCAGTCATGCAACGATTCAGCTGGCTCTGCACAAGTTTCTATTGCCATTCCTCTGTGGAAGGCATCAGAGCCCTTGTACGATTCTTGTTTGCCAAATTTAGCATCTCAGGTGGGTTCTGTTGGGAGTCCACCTCTGACAAATTCATCTGGGATTGAGACAGTTCCATCTGTCAGCCAAGGTTTAGGCCAGAGGCATTCATCAGGAAGTTTTGGGCAACATGGACAGAATGCTGCGGCACAGTGGCAACAGCAGCAGCAGCCATCTAACCATTCAACAACTCTGCCACAACCATCTCAACAAATGTTCCAGTTGCAAGAGCAACAATTACCACAAGAACAAAAATGTTCTCCCATGCCACTGCCACAACACCAGCAGTCCCAGCAAACATCACATTCTCAATCAGCACAAGGAAATAATATGTATATGAGGTCTTCCAATTCATAGCTGGAATGAAACAATCGTTGTGAATTGAGCATTCCCTGGAGCATCGATGATGCTTGGATTCGGTATATGAGCCTTTGTAAGGAGCAGTGTACAGGTATAGTTGGTAGCCTTGACCTCCTTTTTTTCCCTTTAATAGGTTTATTGCAAATACTAATCTGTCTGTCTGAGACTGCATGCACATGAATGGGTTGTTCTGTCTCGTTAGAAACCTTTGGCCCTAATATTTAATCATTTTACAAATGTTATGATGTTCTCTTGTGATCATGCATTTCTTTTAACACTATTGTCTAGTTCTGTTCTCAAGGTTTAAAGTTCCTTTGAAAGTTCCCTATTCAGATGGACACTTCCATGTGTTTCCACTAACTGTTAGGAGAATCCCCGTTTGCATTATATTTTGATTATGCTTCCCAATAATGAGTTGAATGTAAACAGTGAATCTTTTGCAGATGAAGCTGGTTATTCGACAAGGGCATTCAAAGCAGTAAAGTTGTGATTGTAGGTTTCGTAAAGTACAAAGAAAAGTGTTCTGGCCCCTTTCCCTCCTTTAAACTTTTTGTTAATTTGGGGAAATCATGTATATTACCACTGGTCTAGAGGTTTGGGAAGATAGGGGGCAGATATAGACATTTGTACAGGGTCTCATCTCTCCTTTTCTTGTACTTTCGTCAACCTTGCTTTTGCCCTCTTCCCTGCCTGGCTGTGCAGAGGGGCCTTTTGTTTATGCCCCCATTAGGTTAGTGCTTATGCATTTGTACACCATCAAATTAAGTAGTGATCATTGTTATGGGCAAAGGCCTTGGAAATTTTGTGAATATGTGATGTCCAGTGGGTGCATCTGATATCATTAGCATCATCATAGGCAGTAGGCTACTGCCATGGTTGCAATTTGATCATTGTAATGTTTATTGTGTTTAGTTTGCAACATGCCTTGGTAGCTGATCCTTGTGTATATATTTGAACTGTTTAACAGATGTATGTAAATGTCCTTTGGCATCGTGTTTTGCAAATTTGCTTGAAGCTTTAAAGTCTTATTCTGCTTTGTATTTCAAAGAAGTTGAGAAAAGCAAATCCGTATTCGTAAGATTCATAGCTCAGTTACGTTTATAAACAGTTAGTATCTTGAGACAGATTTGTGTATTTATTTCATTAAGCATCTTTACTTTGCCTATCACAAGATACCATGGCATTTCTCTGAAGATCGTGGATGTGTAACTGTTAAAACCGCCTTTGGTTTAGCTTAGCTATATTTCATTGAACAGGTAACCCTTTGAGGTTTTCTTTGTTCTTACAAGCACTAGGGTTCACAAGTCCTCGTGTCTCTTATGATTGCTTTCACCTCATATCACTTTTATCTTTGGTTGCGTTGCCAGATTCAGCCTTATGTTTAACGGAATCTTCCGTTTACATTACACTAATTTCCTTATCTACTTTAAAAAGCTATATTGAATTGAAATGCCATCGTCAAATCAAATGATCATCCTCTTATCAATTTTTTGCCCGAAGACACTCAATACTGAATATTGCCTCAAGTGATGATTTATCCAAGTAAGGTACCAATCGGCAAGGCAAATTTTGAGAAGTATAATGTAGAAAGGATTGCCAGATGATACGAGACTACCCTTACCGTTACTACGGCTTTAAGTTTTGCACAGCAGAAAGCAATAATAAAAACGTGTCTTGTAGTCGAGAAATGTTAAATCAAAATCGGAAGTCCAGGACACCAAGATGATGTAAAAGAACGAGAGCACTCGAATTGAATGAACGACGTGCATATTCCCAAAAAGAAACAGAGTAAGTTGTGGTATGTTTGCCAGCTGAAAATCCTCCAGAGTTGCTTATCATCCAAGTATGCACATTGAATAAAACACAATTAATCCAGCAACGGACAACAATATCATCCCAAAATAGATAGCTATTCCATTATCAAAAGCCACTTTCTGGCGTGCAAGTTAGATTAAGCCCAAAAAGAGATTGGTTACCAAAAACAGAAGCAATGATATCAACAACTATGTTCTGGGAATCTCTTACCATCTTCATTCTCTTCATCTCCATCTCTCAGTCTCCTTTACCATTTCCATCTTCCTCCTCTCCACCACTTCCATTCTCTCCCAGAATGCCATCATCTCTGCAGCCAAATGCCACTCCACCGCCCTCTTCCTCCTCCAATACCTCTCCGTTATCCTTCTCGTCCTCTTTTCACCACTCGCAAACCTATTCACAATGCCAGGTTTCCTGATTATATAATTGATACTCCGCGACTTGGGTTTGTATCCATAGGTTTTTAAATCTTCTTCACCGTCCTCCTCCAAATTAGCAAGGTGTTAGTAGTAGATGGAAACATAGTGAAAAGAGGAACAGAGATTGGAAAGGGACCGAGTTCCAAGGAGTCCATCAGATCAAAGAAGGGCCACGAACCCGTTGATACAAGGCATATCTCTTGGCAGTGGCGTCGACGTAGCTTCTCCATCTTGTTGCGGCACTGTGTGACGGAGCGAGTGGGGATGACAGCGGCAATCCCTTCCCATTGGGTGGCGTTGAGTTGTGGGCGGTTAGCGGAGTAGCAGTAGTACTGTACTAGTGGTGGTAAGCTTGGATAGTTTGGAGGTGGAGCCCTCGCATAGTTGGATGGGGATGGTGTGGACATTGTGAAACTGCTGCTAGGGTCCGTCTACTCCAGGGTTTCGTGAATGATGTTTTTATTTTTTTTACAAAAAAATTAATTTACACTTGCAGTTGCAGGCCAGGCCTATAGTACAGAATATGTACACATACATTATTACATCAAAGTGTTTCGGCATTAGTTTTCATTACAATAAAGATTGCCATTGCCATTGCCTACGCGAAGACATGAATCAGGATTTAGAGTTGTAGAAGTACACAAATCAAATCAATTGTGGGTATAGTAAGTGTATCTGTGCAAAAGCAAAAGCAAAATGTTCATATACACACAAACTCTTCCAAGATCTCATCGCAAATATAATTCGACAAGGCATTATTGCAGTGGGATATGTTCCATAATGTGTTGTTAAGAACAAGTCCAAACAAACAAAATAACTTGACGCTGATTTGTTATTCAACTAGTTGCTCTAAATCCTTTTTAGGCTTCAGTTATATTCATTGTATTTAAGTTGTTGAAAACAATCAAGTTGTCTGCAAATCCTGTGGTTTATTCTGACCCTAACCCTAAGAGAATTCTGTCACTTACAGCAATTAAACTTCAGCTTATGTAAGAAATTGACTCAAGTCAACTCCATGGGTTGTGTTATGTGAAGGGGAGAGTAGCTAAGAATTAATGGACCCACCCCCATTCCCATGCATGCCATGACTATATGCATGCTAGTCGCTAGTCACAAATCATCAACATCACTCACTTGTCTTTCGTTTGCTCATCTTTGACTTTGAGGAGGAACAGTCATGCAATTCCTCGGCCAGCAAGAGCTTGCTCCCTGCATTTTCAATTTACGTGAGCACATGCTTGGCAGCCCAAACAGTCTAGCGTTTCTGCTGGATGTTATATGCATATTCTACAGAATACAACACTACACAAAGTAGGAAATTTCTGATAAAAACCATCTCCAAGTCCCCATCCCCTCTCTCTTGTTACCTTATTTGTATCTTTACTCCTATTTGGCTTTTTCACTTGCTAAACTCTGGTTTGTAGTCAAATCCTGGTCATTGTCTGCTGCTGCTCACATATTTAGTGGTGACTATCATAGTATGACTCATGGCTACTACTCTCAACTAATTGATGTATCAACAGCTTTAAAACAAAAATGATCGATGCCAAAGTAAACTAAATAACGAGACTATTTAAGTGTACTACTGCAATGGTGGACAGCAGCTTATGCTTATCCGAAGTAACACAGTCAACTTGTCTCATGCCCACACACCAAAGACGAAAGTCAGAAAGCCAGGATTTACCGTCAAGGTGTTCCACTTCAGATTTTCGAGCGACTCAGCAAGCTCCACTTGTTTTGAAGCAGTTGCAAGTAATGCCTAAAATAATGAAGGTTTCAGCGGTTAATAACAGTGACAATTATACATACACTCTGGTTTGTTTAAAGCAGCAGTCTTCTTAAAAAGAAGAATAGCTTACATTTTTTGTCTTCTGCAGATCATACTCTATAGATTTAATTCGACTCAACGACTCAAGAAGCATGCCCTCTTTCTCCGGTGGAATATCAGTGGGCTTTTTGACCAGCTCATTTACCGTTGCTTCTAATTGTTGCAGCCTCTGCCAGCATGGATGGAGCTGGTCCTCTTTTATTTCCTCTGAAATCTCTTGCATTTGACAATTTGAATCTGCCAATGGATGGTTAGACTGGGTTACTATTCGCCTTTCTGTATGCTGCACTGAGAATGTTCTTCGTATCCTTGGAAGCAATAGACATATCCACATAAATAATTTGATAATTAAATGGACTACAAAACTTGTTGCATGGGGAATCAATTTCCTCCTGTGTGCTTCCTCATCAACACCACTGGGTGAATCATCTGTCAAAAGTACCAAATCATTGAAGTGAATTCTGATCAAGACAGAAAGAGAAAGCATGTATCAATGCCTAATCAGGACTTAAAGGATGCTTTGCCCATCAACTATGTATTTAGAAGTAGACAATCTAGTTTTGAGGCTTGAAAATAGCATCATGGATCATCATCACATTCATAAAATTCCAATAAAAGATAATAAAATTGATAAACTGCATAGCAAACCAACAAGATAATCATTAAACCAAGTTTCAATTAGAAGAGAAATTGTGGAGTCACATACTTAGTTCTATCTCATTTACAGATCTTGTAGTATCATGCGAAACCAAGCTGCTTACATCGGCACCACCATCTGTTCTTGCCTGGTGAAGATGTATATGGTAAGCTATTAGTTATATGATGCATCAAGTGTGTTCTCTTATTGACATGTTCCAAAATCATGCACTGCACTTCTTACAGTAATTCAGTGATCATAGTTCAAACTGAAATTTGATTATATTCCTTCGGAATACAAATCACTTAACATAGAAAAATTAACATGCAGAAGCCAACATCATGCATCGGTAAATTTTCAATCATCCACACAAATACTTTAGAAAATAGTTTCGCCTCATCTTTTGTGGCTTCTGTACTAACATAATTAACAAATGAGAGAAATGAAACTTCTTCATGAAAGAAAAGGTTTCAAAATCATATGAACGAAATATGATTCAATAGAGTGATGCATTCATTTTCACTTGTGCTATCTTCTTTTGGCTCTCCATTCTCTTCCCTCATTTACAACTGTCAACAAACATTAAGAAAGTTACATCACAAGTAACTGGCTTTAAGTAATACAGCAAAAGATCTACTTGAGGGGATATAGGATGGCTGGCTTTCAAAGGATATTTACTATAACACAATCCTATATGCTTCCAGAAAAGAAAGCAGAAAGAAAGCCAAATACTCACTTCCTCAAACATTGGCATTTCTTGAGTGAAGCCCATAGTATATAGCCTTGTATCTGAGCCTGGATCTTCAGCAGATATTTCACTTCTTGAAACCTGCAGTAATATCATATGCATATTGATATGTACAAGATAAAAAATTTACAAGATTGATTCTTCTGCCACCAACCTTGGAGGCAAACAATTTGATTTCTATATCATCATCATCATCAGAACTCTTAATTTTTCTCAAGTAAATTGCTTCTCCAGCATAAACAAGCTGCAAGTAGAATATATATTTGCTTTTAAGTCAGAAACGCTTGAAGCATATGCAGAAGTTTTATAAATAGAATTTGCAAACACCAGTCTAAACTAACAATCAATACACCAATTCAATTGGGTAACGTTGCTTGATACTAACTAGGATCATACTTTCATTATTTCTTGATCATTCCATGGCCCCCTGTCAGATCTAAGACAACCCCCTTCATTTGGGCATGAACAGTGTCCACCAAGAAAGTTTGGCAATTGGCTGTTTAAAATACCAACACAAGTTTCACAGAAGTTGCGGAAGAATTTCATCCATAATGAGATGTAAGATATCACATTAACATAAATGAAATAGATCAAACCTCGAGTCAATGATCTCCAACAACTTATTCTGGAATTTATTGCCTAAAACCTGGGGCACCAGAATGATTTTGTTCAGAAAACAAAAAAAAAAAAAAGAAAAAAAAACCTCACACAAGTAAATTTAGGGACAGATTCGCAACATCTCATACATTTATTTTTGAAGTAGTTTTTGGGTCAAGAAAGCTTTTCGCAGTGTTCCACAGAAATTTGAATCCACTACCGGCATTAACGATAAACATCTGATGTAGTGTCTGTTGAAAACTAGCTAATGTCAGAGACAATCACAAGCAAATTCACAAGTGACTTAAATGATCTTGTTATTTAATGATTACCACCTCAGGATAATTGTCACCATCAATTTTCTGCATGCGCATAACCAGGTCATGTGCAACCTTGCCAAAGCTCACAAAATTCTGTATAGTTAATAAACATAAGTAACACACGTATCAGTGATATCAATTACTGTAAGGCACTGGGCTCTGAAATTACCAGGCCTTGCACATCCAATATGGTTACAGTAGAATCTATGTGCCTCCTGGCTGCAATAGAACATGCAGGAAATTTCTCAGCAAAAGTCTTCTCAAACCCTTGAACATGATATTTTAAGAACCGGTCGACAGTTGTTACACTCATTAGCTTGCTAGGTTCAATTTTTCCAAGTCTTTCAATATAAACAGGTCGGCCTTCCTTGTCTACCCCATGATAACCATGAGGGTAATACCGCTGGACTTCTTCATATTCATCATATACAAAATCCTAAACTTGCAATGCAACGTTAATGAATCTGTTAGATCATTTGGAAATTAAAGTGAAAAAAGAAGTGATGATGCTGATACGCTGAAGATTTTGCGAAGGTCAAATAATTGCTAGTTACCTGTATAATATTATCTACTCCATTTTCTTTCCTCCAATTGATCATATCCGACCACATCTGTACAGTTTTATCAAGGTCAAATTTCCTTGCCTTTAGAAACCTGAAATCACGAGCCTGCAAATTAGTGGATCATATTCCTCTTAGGTTATGGAAGAAACAATGTGAGTAGAAGATGACAATTGCTTCCTAAACAAAAAAAGTGAGAAAAGAAAGCTAATGAATATAAACACTACCAACATAGAGTACTATAAATTGGAAGCATTCAAGCACAGTGATCACTTTAGTTCACTTTCACCGTAGAAGTATGCATTTACTCTATCATTCCATAATTGAATAACTGATATTTTTCTAAATGCATATCAAATATCAGGCATAACTTAGTTTTGTTCTTTGGTCCTTTTACATCTGGATCTGCACACAGCTGAATAGTTATATTAATTCCAGAATAATCTCCACTATAAAGTTCACTGCAATAATAAGAATCACGAAATACACCATTCTCAAAGATGCCAAACGGTCTAAACTTGGAGTTTAGTATAAGTTGAAAGCATCAAATCAAATCATTGAATTACCTCAAAAGAGTGTGGTAATCGTCGAGGCGAGGAGGAAGCAGATCTTTGACAACCAGTGCTTGACGAAATGAATTTACAGCCTCTTCCTCCTCTGCATCCCGAATATCATTGACGGAAATCCCGGCGTACCGACAATCGGCGACTCTCCTTCCACGCTTCCTAAGACTGTGCGTGAGTTTGGTGGATGCAGTCATTGCCTTCTTCTTCAGAGATCTGACTCTCCTTCTGCGCTTCTCGTCTTCGGAGGGCTCCAGATCCAATCCTCTAGACCTCTCACTCTCATAAACCGAAACTACCTCCTCTGCAAAGAAAAACGCAACCGCATTACATCTCATTGCAATACAATTCACCATCACTCCCTAGCTCAATCTGGATTCTATAGTTGTTCACCTGGCATCTTTGATAAAACTGGAATTCACACAAAATCTGAAAAACAAGAAGTCAGAAAATCGTAAGACAGCGAAAAGTCATAGCTAGAAGAAGATCAATGGGATGTGGAAGATTCAACAACCAAACCAAAACCTTTAGAGCATAATAAAGGAGAAGCGAAGCATCTGAATGGCGTTATAAAGAAATGAAATGCAGAAACAGAACAGGGAATCTCAATCAATACCTTGCACTAAACTGCATTCACACGATTCATGAATTCGCAGTAACTGGTGGATTCGTAGATATAAATACGCACACGTGCCAGAGGAGATGAGATGAGATGCGATGCGATGGAGAGCCTCTGGCTCTCTCTCTCTCTCTCTCTCTCTCTCTGAAATTGCTTTCAGTCTACGAACGTATTTTTACGCCACTTTTGTGCTTTATGCTTTTACCTCAGAACCTCTGTTATGTTAATGTTATGTTATGCCTCCGGTGTCTTCTGTGAAATAATAATGAAAGACAGCGGGGTTAAGCTTTGAGCAAAGGCAAAGCCAAAGGCTGTTGGTTGTCGTTATGGATGATGGTTATCTTTGGAACTGCCGTTTGGTTAACGGCGTGGACGGAGGATATTATTATTAGGTGCATTGTGTTCACGCTACGCATACATAGGCATTTAAGTAACTCTCCACCTTATTGTAGGTACTGAGTGTTCAATAAAATCTGCAAACTTATAAACCGAACCTGAACCGTATGAACCAAATCTGTAAATAAGATTAATTGAACCTGATTTTTTAGGTTCGGTGGCATTTAAGTAACTCTCCACCTTATTGTAGGTAGGAGTGTTCAAGAAAACTCGCAAACTTATAAATCGAACTTAAACCGCATGAACCAAACCTGTAAATAAGGTTAACTGAACCTGAGTTTAGGTTCGGTTCAAACCGAACATAAAAAATCAGGTTCATAGTTCAGGTTCAGGTTTCTAACTTGCGGTTCTAGGTTAACCGAACCTAAACCGTACCTATAGCAGTTAACCGAACCAAACCTGATTTATAGGTCTAGGCTCAAACCTGAACTTGAAACACCAAAAAATTGTATCGTATATTTAGATACAATTTAAGAGGATATTAATAATAATTAATTCATTAGTATTTACTATATTAATTCTTGAGTAAAAAAAAGAAAAGAAAAAGATTACTTTAATTCTATGTTATTAAATGTTAATCTTGAACATTGCTATTATAAGTAATAACTAATGCATAAGACTCAATACTTCTACTTCAAATAATAATTAATATGCGTCAAAGTTATTGATTGAAGTATTAAACTATTAATAAAAAAATCCATTGACCAAAATAATATAATCATTTAGAGATTAATTAAAGAAATTAATATGTATAAAACACATTTATTAAGAAATCCTACAATTTTAGTTTTTTAAGGCACATATATTAGCTTAGATATTTATGAGATATTATAAAAATTAAACAATCAAGTAATACTGATTCTTAAAAATATATAATATAGTTGCTATTAAACAGTTATTCTTTATATAGGATGGTAGGATGATCCACTGTTATATATGAAGCCACATCTGTAGAAAATAAAAAATAAAAAGTGTTAGACTCGTTATTTCTTTTTTAATTGAAAAAGGAATTTTTTATTTTTTTGTATATTAAAACAAGGTAAAGTAAATTAGATTACCTGATTCAATTTATTCAAGTTCTTCAAGTCTCTCTTTCACGTAAAGAGGAGCTTGTGATTTTCTCAACCAATCTTGTCTACAAACAAGAGCCTTCACCGTCTTTAGAGTAAGAGAGCTACGAAATGAATCAAGCACTCGACCTCCTATACTAAAAGCCGACTCAGATGCAACAGTGAGGGAACGAACTGCTATACTAGATCTCATTGATTAAAAAAATAATAAAACTATTCTTCTAACATTATTAAATCTTATTTTATCATGTTAAAATAAAAAATAATAATAAACTAATAAACAAAAAAAGTATCCTTTTTTCCTATTGCAACTTAGTGTAGAAAATGCAATTAATATTATAGTTAAAACTTCAAATATTATATTATAAAAAGCGCAGCTGTATAAAAAAATGCAATCCCATAGTCTATTACTAAATCAACTCATTTTTTATTCCTTTATAATAAATAAAACTATGTTTGTATTTGTACAAGACAATATTACTATATTCTTATTACAAACATTTTATATAATCATTTTAGGATAATCTAATCATTCATTTCATCTCATTTAAATCATCAATATGTACACAAACATAGCATATCATTATATCCTCTCAACTCAGTCATTCTTTGCAAATATTCACATGCTACATGTAAAGTTATGGATGTAATTGCATATGAGGCTCCACTTTAGTTTTTATTTTTGTTGTGACCGAGCACCTATTTAACTGTCCCGTATCCATTGTAGATACCGGGCTCGTTTCAGATATTGTTCCATGCCCATTTTGGATACCGGGCTCATTAATCGTTAAGCCTGTGGCTCCATGTGCACATTTCTGAGTTTTAAGCTCTTTTTAGGCTGGTCACTCTGGTCACAACTCCTTTATCTGATCATGCATGCCAATGTCATGACCTGCATCATTTCATATAATATGCTAGCAATCACTTTCATCAAGTGTACACAGTCATTTATCAAATTTGTCGGACCCAAGTTGGGTATTCAACATTCAGTTGAGCATTTATTTTCCACATTCACATGCATGTAGTTAACACTCCCACTATGTCCCGAATATTGAACTCCCTGGATAATCAATTATCCAAAATCATCAATATCACACTCATATCCAAATCATTTCATTATATATAGATATAAGGATTAAACAAAAACAATTCAAAAAGAAGCACGTATCTAATTAAGATCACACATCTAGGTTGACTCATAGTATGCTCCAGAATAGTCATTGCCTTAACGATCTGGCAATGTCTGGATGCTGTCGATGTATTTGTGCTTTTATATCATGCAATACACACATAGTTCAAACATTACTAAATTGTTCAATCAAATGAATATTCAATCATGCGCATGTAGATGTGTCATGTTTAATGCATGCTCAATTGACTATCACAGGTATGTATCTTTATTCATAAGTCTTGACCATTCATTCATTATAACTTGCACATAACTTGTTTAAATTTAGGTTTATACCTTAAGTAAGTTTGATCACTCTCAATTCATCAATCATACGATCACAAAACCTTTTCTAATGCTTTATATTCACAAAATTTTCCAATTCTCATTCATATATAAATAATTCACATTGTTTATATCCTTTGAATTACATTTGTATTCAAAGGAACATCCTTATACCATTAATAACTCATACTTCTCAAATTCATATACATTGATATCAAACAATCCATTCCTTAAATTATAACATCAATTATTAACCTAAACTCATCAAACACTTAACCAATTGATTCATCATCAAACTAAGTTCATTTTAACTCTCAATCAAGTCCAAATACACCAATGTATAGTGCCTTATCCTTATATGATTCAACCAAAACACAATTGTTTCTCACTGTCAAGCATTTCCATGATCGTGGGAAGTAATCAATACAATTCCCACGACCGTGGGATAGGTGAACCAAAAGTTCACCTTCAATTTCCTTCCACTTTTCTTTCAAATTTTGACACCTTCAAGATAGTTCATCAATTATACCTCAATTATACCTTAAAGATATTTCAATTCATCATCAATTCATCTCTAATTCCAATTCAAATCATTCATTTGGTAGTTCACAAATTATGTTCTTTCAAGCATTAAAATCAAAACAAAACATAACCAATCCATTCATTAACTTCCCAACACACATTTAACACCAACACCGCAACCAAATTCATCCCTAATCAATCATCACAAATGTTATTCTAACATATGTCAATAGGTCAATAATTCACTTCCTAATTCAGCTCAATGTCTCCTTGCAACATCCCACTACCATAGAGTATATACCCAAACACTCAGGAACATTCAAGTACATATCCTATGATAATGGTATATTAGAGCAAAACACATATCCAACTTACACATGGCATCATCTAACATAATTTAAAAGTCACTAAAATTTTAAAACCATTCATTGCATTCATTCACAAAGCTTACATTGTTTCCATTAAACAAATATTTACAAAACCTCATACAGGTTTTAGCAAAAACTACAAAATAAAAGCTATAACTCTTCTGATGTCAGCTGACAGACCTCTAAGCCATAGCTTAGTCCAAAATGTTCCTCTAATCCAGAATAAGATACTAAGTCTCCTATCTCGTACCTGAAAAGCCACGTTGTAGTTTTTATGAGTTTTGCGAACTCAATAAGCAAACCATCATTGATGATTTCACCCAGATCACATACACAAATCATATATTTCACAAATTTTCATTCAGAACATGTATATTCCAAATACTCACACCAATATGGCACATCATATAATCACTGCGAATTAGCACAGATATCTACAATTACAGATGCATATGAGACTCTAGATTCGTTATTATTGTTGTGACCGAGTGCCTATCACATACTTATACAGATACTGGCCCATTGGGCTCAGTCAGAACAGAATCATAGAGCATAGCTCTACGTGCAGAACCAGAAATCACGGAGCAAAGCTCTACGTGCAGAAGCTTTCATACTGGCTACTCCGGTCACAACGCCTTTATTTGAACATGTATTTTATGAAATGCATCAAATACAGAATATTCCATGTACAACAATCACATATGATGCACAGTCAGAATTTCATAGTCATCGGACCTAAGTCTGGCATTCAACTTTCGTTGAGAATACAAATATCATTCAGAATTTTACAGCAATCAGAACACTTCCATTACATTCTCAAATATTAACTCCTCGGACTTTAAGTCCAAAATTCATAAACAAATCATAGAATACAATTATAATTCAGAAGTTCACAGCAATCAGAACACTTCCAATATATTCCCAAATATTAACTTCTCGGATTTTAAGTCCGGAATTCATAAACAAATCACAAACAGTTAATAATTAGAATTCAAACAAATTCAATCAATCCTAGGGCAAATCATCTAGGTTGACCCACAGTACGTTTCGATATGCTATTGCCTGGATGGTCCGGCAATATCCGACTGACGCCTAATGTGCTCCTCTATATCATACAAAACACATTTACAAATATTACACTTTTTGCTCAAATGTATAAGCATGTCTTTATGCACATCTATGTATATCAAAAATGTACAATGCATGCTCAATGACAATCCCGGGTATCTTATTGAATTCTTATTACCGTATCATTCATATATCAAAACCCTCATTAATAATTTGTACTTATGGTTTGGACCATAATAAAACAATGTGAAACTAATTTCATAACCCAATTGATCATTTCAGATTTGTTTCTCATTATTTGCTTTCGGGTCAACTTTAAAAAATTATTCTGATGAGGTAAATGACAAAATTAGGCAACACTTCCTTCTGGAAAGTTGTTCTCCAATGTCTTAAGTTTCTTATGACTCTAAGATCATCCAATTTGATTCATTATTTTATGAGTTATGCTCACAATACCACAGACTGTGTATATTTGAACTTTTGGCTAGTACATGATCATACCCTCTAATTGTACAACTCATATCTTTCAGCTCAGATATCCAAAAATTACAAACTTAGTACCAATTGAAAGCTGCGAGAATGAACTACAACTTTGGTGAAGACACCATTGTCTGATTCAACCTAAATCAATTCAGTTGCTTTGATAAACTTAGGACATGAGTTTTGTCCCTTGTAGTACTACTGCCTAAGCCAAGACTCAATTTCAAGTGAAATTTCAAGACCCTTAAGGATAGAATTTAAATTCAATTTCTTCTTAACATTTGTAGCCAAATGTCTCTTGTTCAATTTAAATCAAGAATCATTTCATTTGGAATCTACAGATCAAAATATAGCTAAAATACCGAAGCATGTTCAGTAAAAACATTCCAGTTATCAAATTCCAGTACACCTCAACATTTTCACCCTAACACCCCCTTTTGAGATAACTTTGCATGATTATTATGACAAGGAAAATGGTGTATCTTAGTAACACTTTCTTCTAGACAATTATTCCGCTATGTTTCCAGTTTCTGATAATACAAAAATCATACAATTGGATTCAGTATACTGAAAGTTATACTTAAAACAGTTCAGACTGTTTTTAAACTGTAACAGAACTCCTAACTCTACTTCCAGCAAGATTTTCAAATGCTTAGATATAGAATTAACATTTGACTTCTTCAAGAAAGTTGTATACATATGTCTCTAGTTTATTCTAAATCAAGAATCAATGTATTTGGAAATCTACAATTCAAGATATAATCAAAATACTGAAGTCTATTCAATGAAAATTCTCCAGTTCATAACATTCCAGCATGCATCTTCACCAATTTCTCATGCATTTTAGTCCAATTCACACATCATTCTCAAACCATTTAACATGCCATAAACACTAATCATGGTAAATTCATAAAGACTTTTAAGGAAGGCGACAAGGTCCTATTATACAAAGCACGTTTCACATTTAAGCATGGTAAATTCAATCATCGTTGGGAAGGACCATATGTGGTAATTAAGGTACATAGTTTTGGTATGGTAGAACTTTTGCAGGAACAAACCGGCGCAAGATTCAAGGTCAATGGGCATCTGCTTAAGCTCTATCATGGGACTTCTCAGCCTCCGTAAATATCAGGTTCTTTCTCTCCTTCACTTGTTTACTTTTTCTAAATTTATGCTGCATGCTGCAAATTTTCCATTTTTGTACTTAACTGAACAAGTGTGGGGGAGGAATGTTTTTACTTTCTTTAGATAGTTAGGTTGTTTTTATTTTCTTTCGTAGTTTCATATTTCCAAAGCCCCTTTGTCTCTTGCTGTTTGCACTTGCTTCTGTTGTCTTGCTACTTCTGCCATTGAGGACAATGCTGTGTTTAAGTGTGGGGGAGCTAATTCCCTAATTCTATTTTGCATTGCATGCCTGTTAGAATTTGTGCATAATTTTGTGGCCTGTTGATTCTGCTGATATAAACTTGGTAGTCTGTCATTCTGCAGTCCCTCGTCGCAACGAATGTCTGTTCGTCGCGACGAGGGAGAAAAATTTTAGTAGGTTAGTCGCGACGAATGGCTGTTCGTCGCGACTACTGATGCATGCATGATTGCCTAATTTTCTTCGCTCAATCAAACATTTTCTGCACTTGTTCTTTTGTGCCCTTGTCTTCAAAGCATTTATAAGTTTCAAATTGATGCCTGAGTTTTTGAAAATGCCCTCCATTTTTGAAACGATAATTGGACTTGGCAAAATTTAACTTTTGAAGTTTTCAAAACAAAGTGAATGGGAGCATGCTAACAAGGTAGCATTTTAAGTTTTT
>JANKOD010000009.1:12473590-12483838 GCA_026284645.1 Erythroxylum acuminatum | reverse complement strand
AAATCAAATATGAATTAAAGTGAGTATCTTAAGCATTTTTGTATTAATAATCGCTAAGTGAAAATAATTAAAAATATTAACAATTAAGCACATATCAAATACCCCCACACTTAGCCTTTGATCGTCCTCTTGCAAAACATCCAAATTAAAATATTCTGTGGATACCGTTAGAGGCCGAACACTTGTACGGCTATGGTGGTTGAGACGGATCGGTTTCGGAAACAGTTCGAGGGAAGCATCAAGATAAAGATCAAGCTTCGGAGTAAGGTACGAATTAAATTTTCGCTTTATTTTGATTCGTGTTAATCATTTTATAGAATTAAATAAATATTGGTTTTCGAGAAATCAAAAATCACGGAAAAGTTTCATGATTATTGCGCTACGGTTGGATCAGATCTGGACCCGGTTTCCCAACAGATGACCCTTATCCCCATAATTATAGCAGAGAACATTACTTCAACCTTTTGACTTCCCATTGTCTTTAGATTTTAATCTGTCATGTTTATTTTGGAACGTGCTACTTATTCCTCCCCCTTCCTTTAGGGCTTAAGGCATTCTGAAAGTATTCTCCTAATTCCCTTATGTAAATACTCCCACTGAGAATTGTATCTCAAACATCAACTAGCTTTAATTTTCCCCTACCATAGGAAGTACTAATTACAAAAACAAAAGTATCTCAAGTGTTGGGTAAAGCGGACAACAAAATTAGCACTTAAATTTCATCGTCAAAATTAATATCTTAGTTAACTGATAATCACATTAAACAACATTATTACCATCAACCATCTCAAGATTAAACAACCTCTGCATCAGAAATACCTTGTCCATCTCTGACGACTTCTTCTACATGTTTGTTAAGACCTACCTTTAACAATCTTCCAGTGTTTTTCTAGTTCATGTCCCTAACTGCAACATTAATTCTGGCCAATGTCAACCTAACGACACTTAGCACTTACCTATCTGATAGATTCTAATTGGCCTTCACCATGAAATTTGGCTTCTTCTCGTTAAGAGGGAGGTGCAAACTGTTCTGGTATAATTATTCTTCAATCTGCATCTTCCAAAACCCAAAATCCTTCCCATCACGTTTTGATTTTCAGCTTCCTATCCTTTACAGCTGCAAATCTTGTGACTTCTTAACCTGGCTCTAATACCAGTTGTTAGGATCAAACACATAGTAATAAAAATTTGTAAGAAAGAAATTAAATGACGAAATATTTTTACGTGGCTCATTGATATGCCAACTTCCACAGTCGCATTAGAAATTTTATTCTCTCTGGTTTACAGTGACAGAATACTAGGACAGGACTCCTGGGAATCTTTATGGGAATAGAAAGAATCCCACCTACAATAGAATATAATATGGAAACAAAATCCTAGGATACTATTTAACTTTCCATATCTCCTAACAATACAAAAAAACTGAATTTTCTCATCGAGCCCTACATCCCAGCAAAATCTTCACGGAACATCAAATTTAGTGGATGAGAAGGTGAAGCAAAAGCAAGTTTATTTTGTAACTGACTCCAATCTTACAATTCTGGTTTGCAAATTTTGATGCACTTTCAGCTTCTGAGAACTCGTTGCCTAAGTATTAATTCACCGTGCGCAGCGCAGCTGCTTTAAGTATAAATAAATTTTGTTTAAGCCATTGATTAAATAGACATTTATAAATACATTCTTGTCTCTCTACTGCAGAGATGAATCGGCCTTCTGATAGATAAATTGCTTGCTCAAATCATCACTCTTTTATAAGCATATGAGAAACCTTTGTGTTCTTGGTTTGTTTAAAGCCCTAGAACCTTTTTACATGTCACAAGATGCCAGGTATGAAAGTTGAATGCTGTATGCTTCTTTTAGCTCTGCCACAACCTCTGCTATTGTTGGCCTCTGTAAGGCATCTCTCTCTACAGACCTTACAGCAACTGTAGCTGCCCTTCTCATGCTTTCCACATCAAATGTTCCCTTCAAGCTCTCGTCCACTATCTCAAATGCACCTGCCTGCAAGTAGGGCTTGGCCTGTATCAGAACACAAGCTCATCATACGTCATAAAATATTAACTTCTAGCCAACACAAGTGTCAAAAATATTGTATACAGCTCAAGTTTTAACCCACTATACTAAATAAGGAAGCAACTGTGTATGTAAATTCTATAAATTAACTTCTAGATATGAAGGAAAGCAAAGCTTGGAATTACCCATAGCACCAAATTGAAGGAGTCAGGACTTCCGGTATGCCGCAGGGGTTCTCTTCCGCATATTAACTCCAGGAGAACGACACCAAAGCTATAGACATCACTTTTCTCTGTGAGCTGCTGAGTAGAATAGTACCTGCTTATGTATATAGCATGATCTAGTAAGAAATTTTTTTAATCAAGAATCAAATGTTGTATGTTAAGGATATGAATGACTTACTCAGGGTCAAGGTAACCTGCAGTGCCCTTTACAACTGTGGTAACGTGGCTTGCATCCGCATGCACAACTTGCTTGGAAAGGCCAAAGTCACAGACCTTGGCGTTCATCTCCTTGTCCAATAATATGTTGCTACACTTGACATCACGGTGTATGATTCGAGGATCACTCCCATTGTGCAAGTAGTCCAGTCCTAGAATAGCGTTAGTGATGTTGTAACGATCTTGTAACAAAACCTCACAGGGAATAGAGAAACAAACTAGTACGTATATACTTCCCTTGGGACCTACTTTAGTAAACATTTTTGTCCATAAGGGCTAATGTTGGGCAATACACTAGCCGAAAGTAGACGGATTTCAATACATGCTCGTAGTTGAAGGATATGCAATAGATATCGTACCTTTTGCAGCATCAACAGCAATTTTCAGTCTGCGAACCCAGCTTAAAGAAACTTTTTGACTGTGAGGACCTAGAGGAAGACAACAGAAGGGAATTTTAATTATAAAACATTTAAATATGTATGTATATAGGATTTACATAATACCATAAAGGTGATCGGCCAGCGATCCACCAGGCAGATACTCATACACCAGTATCTGCTGCTTTGATTCGTAGCAAAATCCTTCCAGGCATACAAGATTCTGGTGACGAATTTGTGATAGGATATGTACCTAACAGCAAACCACATTCAAAGTTCAGCTAACTGTGAATACAGTAGAGAAAGTTCAACATCATTCGCTGGGTGATATCTGTAACCGCTTATCTGGCAGACTATATTAGCTAGGCATCGGAGTAGTCAAGTTTAACGAGTCCATATTTGCAGCGTGAAATGGAATACTGCCAAATGCAAGAATTAAGATGATGACCTCATTAATGAAAGAATCAGCCCCAAGTTGAGTTCTATCAAACCGCACTTTCACGGCTACCAACTTGCCATCTGAAAGCTTTCCAAGGTAAACAGAACCAAAACTGCCACGACCGATCACCTGTTTAAAGTTGGTTGTGGCTGATTTGACTTCCTTGTAAGAGAAAATTCTCGCAGCATTCCAGTTTCTCATTTCTATTGCAGATCCTGAGCAGCGAAGGTGAATGCAAAAAAAATTAATTATGAACTTTTGTATCATAACATGTGAATTTCCACTTACTTTCTGCGTAAGTAGCTTCATCTTTTCCTTTCCTTGTGTAAACGAATACTGAAAGAGAAACAACAAGAAGGATGAGGAGCGCTCCTCCAACTGCACCGAGTATAACTGACATATGATTATCTTTATGTGGTTTCTTCCTAGGCACGATAGTGACTTGAGGAGTCTCAATAGAAGTGCTGGTCGAATCATTGTTGCACGTCATTGTAGCAAAGGAAAGACACTTGTTCCCTGATGTCCTGCATAAATTTTGATTAATGAGCATACGCAAATGAATAGTAATAGTAAACAAGAGTCATTATCGTACCTTATTTCCAAACTATCTTTGTTAAGAGATTGAGGGAGAGAACCCAGTAATTTGTTGTTCTCCAGATTCCTTAAGAATGCAATAGATATTTCTCATCCAGTGAGATGTTTCAAAAGTTAGAAGCAGAATGATTGGCTCAGTACTGGTAGATTTCAGTATTATGAGCTAACTTACAGGAAATGAAGATCCTCCAAGTATCCCAAGCCATCAGGAACTATTCCTTGCAAATTGTTACTCTGAAGATCCCTTCATGATGAATAAACAGAATGAGAAAAACCGTATCCCAATTCGGGTCATTAAAGGCTTACACGCCACATGGGTACGAAAGACGAGTTCAGATCTTCTGTCTAGTTTTATGATGTCTTATTCTTGTCCCATAAATCTCAACCATTTATTTACATGGGCTCCGCGTGGATCCCGCATAAATAAACATGGGACCGCTTAAATGAATGACCGAGATTTATTGGACATAATAAGACACTATAAAACTGGACAGAGGATCTTGTCCAACGAAAGAGCATAAACTTATCATAGCCTTAATTTTTCAATTTCACTCGAGAAATATTTACTTACAAGATTTGAAGGTTAGCCAAGTTCACCAATTCACTTCCAAAGGAAGTTAGGCTGTTGAAACTCAGGTTCCTGAAAGTGCCAACTGATCAGATCAAACCGCACTTCCATTTTTTTTTTTTAATAGAAGGAAAGCTTGCCATTTAAATTGTTCAAGAGGGATACACTACAGCTTCTCAAGTTGTTGGAGGCTCCCCAAGTTCCTTATCTCTCCAGTTAGTGATGTGTTATGTAAATCCCTGAATCATAAGACGAATCGATGACAAACAAAAGCAGCTAAGTAACAATGAAAACGCTATGTGAAGTCAATAACTTACAGAGTTTTAAGATCCAATAAGTCACCAAATGCTGGACTGATGGACCTTAACTTGATGTCTGAAAGCCACCTGAAAAGGGAAAGTAAGAAATAAACAAAATAAATACTATTATCCGACATGGGAAGCAGAGAACACAGAAAAAAAAAAACATATTTGCTACTCACATTGATGTAACTAGGCTTCCTTCACATCCAATATGGTTCCATGGTGTTGGAGAGCATGGATCATCCTCCCAGCCAAGATCTAAACCAGCGGATTCCTGAATAACTTGAAGTGCCGATACTGCACAAAATTCAAACAGAAACAATTTTATCAAATGGCGAGAACTTTCAAGATGGCCAACTCAAAGGAATTGGTGTACCTGTGGTTGAAGAAGCCTCCGGTGGAATGTCTATAATCTCATACACCTCAATGCCATTGATCTGGGGACTGAAGCTGATACTTTTGAGTGTGATATTTAAGCTCTGAACTCCTTTGCGAGTCAAATATAAAGCACTGGCTTCAGACAGTTTTACTGTGTAATTTGACTCTATAACATCTCCATTTAGTAAGACATCGAAAGAAGGTGACACAGGGAGAATCCCGGCAAAATACAGGACAATGTAGTAGTCCCCTATTGTATCAAGTGCAAGGTTATAAGTTAAGACATCTCTTCTTGCCAAAACCCGAGCATCTTGAAGAACAGCAGCAGGAGGGATCTCACTTATACTTGACATATTCAAGCTGAGCATGATATTAAACCCAGTTGACACATGAAATGGTGTATAGTTCTGATCAGCATCCCAGATACGATCATATGGGTCCAAAGGGTACCTGTTTAACTCCAATCAGTTGGAAACTTCATAAGCATAGCAAAACACTGAATGAAGAATAGGATTAAAAAACGATCTTACCTCAAGGATCCATTAGTGGAACCACTATCGATGCGATAACGCTTCCTAAGTAAGTTAGTTGGGAGATCTCCAACTCCGCTCTGATAAGCTCCTGGAGGAAGTGGCCTAACTTCGAGTGATGAGATAACAGGAGATCCACCTCTTGGAATAGCATGTAAACAGAATGAGAGTGCGTCGTTGTTGACCGGCCGCCACACGAACTCCTCCGTCCAGGGATCTTTAATAGCAAGGTTAATGGTACTACTCATCGATGTACCGAGAGAAACGAAGAATGTAGGAGGTTTCCCAAGCCTGTCATAGTTCTTATACACGAACTGCGCTCTGACTAGAAACAAGGAAGACTGGTTGTTTAATGGTAGCCTGTAGCAGTTGCGATCCTGAGTATCTGGGAAAAAGCGGACTGGAACACCAGACGAGGATGAGCCCTCAATGTAATCAGTGGTAGTGGTGTTGCCAATGCTTATATATGGACCATCTGAGACCCATGAAATGCTGTTTGAATCGACATAATCAGTAATTCCACCACAGGACAAGCTCAAAAAACCTGTGTAACGGACACATCCAAAAAAATGAGGGTAAGGTATCCGCACTTTGACCTGCCAGTACATGAAAAGTTCTGATTCCATTAAATTTGAGGCAGCTAATAATTGGTCTACAGAAAAATTAAGTTCTTATTCTTTTACTAAACAAGAGAGACATCGAACACAGACCAGCTATATTAACCAAGACAGTCAATAGCAGAAAGCATGCAGAACTTTGTCAACTAAAAGAGTTGAAGTGTAAAGAGCAACAGTCAATGACCAGGGCCAAAGCATACCATCTTGGTCGCAGAAACCAACTACGCTAAGACGACATAGCAGAATGAAGCCAATCCAGAAGCACCTGAGGTCCATAGAACCAGACTCTTAATTTAGGCTCAGATGGAATCCAACAAGCAGAAGAATTCGAAATTCCTATATTTATGCAAGACAAAGAACAAGTCGGAAGTTGGAAGTTTCCAATTGTAAGCTTAGTAAGAATGCATGATTAAAACCAATATAAATCTACAGGGACCTTTAAAAAGTAATCCAGTGGTGGGGTGGCAAATAGATAAGAGAAGTGATGATTAATTATATGGTGGTGAGAATGATGGTGGTTGTTATTGTGCTTCTGTTATGCAATCCAACCCAAACTAGCTAGGTACTTTTCTTTTTCTCTTGAGGCATCTTCTTATATTTCTTATGAGAAATAATTGATATCACTCATTTTCTAAAAGAAGGTGAGATTTGAATGACTAAAACAAGCTAAGCAAAACTATAAAAGTATAGGATCAGGAGGCTCCTGTATTCAGTCTTACTCTTGACAGTTGCAAAGCAAGTCAACAACTTATGAATTCATGTTTGAGTCCGTACTATGGTTGAGGCTGCAAAGCAAATTAAAGCAGCGACTTCAGACATGAATCGGAACTATCATGAACAGACATTTAACCTTGGAAAAAATTAACTCTAAAAGCTCCTAGCTAGTACAATCGGTAAGTGTCGAGTTTTTAATTAGTTGCAATAAATCTGAAGAAATTAAGGATGTCATAAGGCTTAACGACTACGATACGATTAAGAGTGTCGATTTTGGTGAATGACAAAAACATAGGATGCTTATTGGACCCGCATAACACACAATAGCAATTATGTACATTTTGCGCTTTCTCTCTTTTTAATATCTTTGCTTTGAGCTTCGTACTCATGAACCTCCCATCATGTTTAATTTCTCGCAAAGCAAAGTAAGCCACAGAGTCGAAGTCAATATTGTGACGAACCCAAAATGTGACGTAAAGAAACCTCTTTTGTTCTCTATGTCTTGTGTTTGCTGCTGCCTGTGATTTGTCCTTCATCTATCCTATAAACTTATCCCATTCTTATTTTATCTCTATCAAATGAATACTGGTTGGGTCGGTCGTGCTAGGCCCAGGTCCAACCCTAAAATGGCATGTGGGGTGATCGACCCATTCCCAAGATGATGTGCTAAGCCCGACAGGTATTTATTATATAAGTTCATCACTTCATCATGATGCAGGTATGACTTTAGAACCCTAATACTCTCTATTCACAGCCAAAAACCCTACAACAAAAGAACTGACTTAAGCATCGGAGGGGCCGTCCGGCGATCAACCCCTGGTGTGCCTTTACTGTTTTTGCAGGTATTTCCCAGCTGGAAATAATTGAATTCATGGATCCAAACAACGGCGTCCAGCCTCAACAACACCAGACTGAACCAGTTGGTGCCCACCGTGGGGCCGAGTGTTAGGGCACCACGTCCAGAAGCACTCAGATAAGTCAGGCGGCAACTGTTGGATAATTGTATCGCAGCATAACTACTGTTTTGCAAAACAAAAAGCAGAACAGAAGAAAGAAGGAATGAAAGATAAGAGAAGGAACTCGATTGTTAAAATTGCAGAAAGGGAGGTACTTTTATTAACGACGGCAAGTGTTTAAATAGAAAACAAAAACATAATAATCCTACTTGAATTCTAATTCTATTCCAAAGATAAAACTAGTTGCAACAGATAAGAGCAGTTGCAATTAAACTGCTAAAAACAGGAATTAAAGTCCTATATTGAAACTGAATAGAAATCCTACTAGAACTGAAACTCTAGCCTATTGGAAACTGAATGTCACTAGGAAAAGTAAACTTCTGCATTAATAGTTATCCATATCCAAAAATGCCACAGCTTCAACATGCCCACCCACCTTCCTCAACTGGATATTTGAATGCCTTACAAGTCTTACGTTTTCTATTATAGTATATGATGAAACGACTGGTTACTTACATTTACATAAAGAGACCCCTTATCCATTTATGTTTTTCATTATTGACATGAAATTCTCTCCCTTCCTTTAAATATTATTGAAAATGTACCTCACTTAACTGCCCAACTAAACTTTACAGATGGCTTGCTTAATGTTTTTGTGATGTTGGCCACTCACTCTATCCAGATGCTCTTCTATGCTTTAAAAAGATTTTGAAAACCTTTCAAGTCTCTCTGCTGACCCTGTCAAGAATCAACTTTTTGTATCTGAACACCTTCCTTCTTTCCTTTAGGAAGCGTTTGAAGATGCTCCGAAGAAGCTGAAGATCCTCGTCCATACCGTAAAAAGGGTGTGGAATATCTGCTACAGATCTGTACAGTGTTAACATGCTCCTCCGTCTCCATCGAGAGCCATAAAGCTTCAATGAATATCAAGGATACAACTACCCAACAAGTCAACAACCATTAATTGCCCAACACATTCGACAAATTATGTGTCAAACTAGAAACCAGTTGAACATTGTCAAGAAATGTGAGATCCCGCGTCAGTTAGAGAGGAAAATAAAATATGCCTCATAATAGTACGGATACCACTTTCTTATAAACGTGTTTTTTGGGATACAGAAAGAGCAAATAACATTAACCTTCTTCCCTATTTTGTCAGGCAGAAATAAAGCACCTGAATGTAATTACCCATCCAAATATCATTAAACTGGTTAGCCATTGTGAAACAACAGACAAGTTTTTATCTTGTCTATCCACTAATGCCAAGGGGAAGTGTGATGAGTAAATTACAAGGTAATGTCTAACATCATGCAATGCAAGACACCGAATAGATTAGCTTTTAAGTAATATAGCCTTCTTTGCCTTGTTCGTTGTTCTTATGTTCTGTTTTGTCACTTGGATTGACTTCACTGTCAACTCATCTTAGCTAACGTGGGAAGACACTCATCTCATGACCTTTATTTATGTTGAATCTCTTTTCCTCTGCTAATTAAGAACTGCCACACCACCTTTGTTAACACTTCCAACAAACAGTCATGTTAATTAGGAGAGCAGATCGGCTGTGGAACGTTAATCTGTCTTATTGTGTCTAATTCAAAAACGACGTCGTTTTTAATACAAAAATTTACACCCCTTTTGTGACAGAAGAGAGGCGCCTGTGGGTGGGTCGGCTTCAGCTGTATTTGCTCAGCCACTTTTGTACTTCATTTAAGAAAGAAAATATAAAAAACGTTTAACTTTAACATGTATAAGTTGAAAACGTTATGACATCTATAAGTAGAAAATGATTAAATATAAAAAATGTTAAACAATTAGACACATAATATGAATTATAATATTCGATATGATTACAAAATAAATTCATTATATGAATTTATATTATTATCTATTATTATTATCTTACTATAATAATAATAATATTATTACTAATATTATACTAATTTAGTCTGTCTATTACAATCTTATCTTATTATTATAATTATAATTGTTATTATAATTATCTTATTCTTCTTGTTATTATTGTTAATATTGTTATGATTATTTATATTATTTTTTCTAAGTCTTATTATTATAATAATAACTATAATAATAATAATAATATTAATAATATTATACTAATTTAGTCTGTCTATTACAATCTTATGTTATTATTATAATTATAATTCATATTATAATTATCTTAGTCTTCTTGTTATTATTGTTAATATTGTTATGATTATTTATATTATTTTTTTCTAAGCCTTATTATTATTATAAGTATTATTATTATTGTTATTATTATTATTATTATTATTATTATTGTAACGAATTAATAATTTTT
>JANKOD010000009.1:12448031-12458939 GCA_026284645.1 Erythroxylum acuminatum | reverse complement strand
TCGGGAAAGTCCCGGGAACAAAAATTTTTGTTTTCCGCTGCTGGAACATGTGATGTTCCTCCCGGGATTTTCCTACAGTATTTCCATACAGTCCATGTATCAAATGGCAAAATATCTCTTCGGAGTCTTCACAAAAGTTGTAGATCTAGAAGTCCTCTTCAAAACCATCCTAAGATGACATTAATCCGACATCTACAACAAAAGTTATGCCTTTTGTCCCAAGAGATGTTTGTTTATGAATGATTGACTTATTAATGTTTGCCTAATGAGACATTTAGGCTTGTTAGTGATATTAAATGAGCCTAATTGAAGTAGGATTGACCTACTAATGTAAGAATAGTGTTTTAGGTGTTAAGTAATGATTCAAAGATCTTGATAATTAGTAATGAGACATGTATTAAGGATATATATCCGGGAATGTCATTGAACATGCATTGTACATATTTCATATACATATGTGTGCATTAATAGACACTTATACAATTGTGCAAAATTGTGATATGTGTATGTTTTGTATGATATAGAGGAACATATAGAGCGCCCTCATCTAGACGTTGCCAGGACTTCGAGGCCATAACTTTTGGAGTAAAATGTGAATAACCTAGACGGTCCCACTTAATTAATTATTTGCTTTATATTATGTCTGAATTATTGAATGAATGTGATTTGATTGTGTTGATTCCAGACAATGAAGGTCCGATGATTGTGATATATGAATAAGATATTGAAGTGCTACTTGTATGTAAATGTGACGAACTAAATGTTTCATGACATGATTGATTATTAGAGATGCATTCCATGCATGAATGCAAGATAAGATAATGAGAGTTATGACATGAGTAGCCACTGAAAACGAGCTTAAAGCTTCAAATGTCATTAAGAGCTAAAGGCTCACTATGTAAAATGAACCATGTATCCCTAACGGATAAGGGTCAGTATAAATGAGCCCAGTATCCACAATGGATACGAGACAGTTAGGCACTCGATCACAACAACGTAATAATTAGAAAAGAGTCACGAGCATTTCATATGCATTTTGTTAAGTATATTTGATTGGTTGAAATACAAAATTGTCCACTCCTAATTGAGAATGTGATATGTGATCAATTATGTAAAGTTGTGAAGTATATGCTATATGTATTGATGTGATGCATAAATTGAGTGAACCATTGATGATGGTTACCTCGTTAAATTCGCAAAACTCACCAAAATTGTAACGTTGACTTTTCAGAACCGAGGGACGCCTTTATTTACTGAAGGACACTTTTACTTTTGGGAACAAGAAAAAATGGCTCAAAGGTCGGTCAGCTGGATATGGACAGATTAGATAGACTTTTGTATTTTTCTCTTTCATGTAACACATTTTTGTATTAGGCTATGATGTTGTATTAGCGTAGAGGTTGAAAGATACAATGTAGACATTCGGTATTTATGAAATGAAAAGAGAAAAATTGATTTTAAAATATTATGCTTTTCCTTACGAGATTTTTTAAGAGAATAAAGATAGTTGATGTCATGTTAAGTGAATGTTATGATTGAACGTAGCGCGTCATTGTCATAGGTTATGTTCTGGAATATCCGCAGGGTGTTCTGGTATGTAACCTACGGTAATGAGACACTACACTAAAGTTGTCATCTTTTATTATTGTTCTACCTTCACTAAACACTAGTCCTAAAGTTCAACTTGATTAATAAGTTAATATATTAGAAAAATGACTCGAACTTGATTAATATGGAGAAAGAAAGTAGTAGTATTAGTAATAATAATAATAACAACAATAATAATAATAATTATTGTTATATGTTCCATGTTTTCTATTAAGGTTATAAACTTAATTTTTGTGAAATTAAATATCTAAAATCTAAATTCTTATGAGAATATTCGAAGAAATACTAAGATATGATAATCATGTCTTTATAAATTATTTTTTAAAGTCACACCCTCATAAGTTATTTGATACATAAACAATTAATACTAAGTAGCTAATTTTACCAAATATCTTTAAATAATCAGTTGATGTTATCCACTGACTAAATTAACTGATATAATTCGTTGTTAACTAATCATTGATAAAATCAACTAACAGCTAATATAATGTGCTGATCTGAAATAAGCCTTATTCAGACTTATTAGCCCACATGCCTGTTTAATACGATAAGGTAATCTGCAATTTCAGGTGGGAGTATAGATAATATTAGTCCCTTCCACGTACTGTACCAAACTAATTTGTCCCTTAAACGTAAACTAACTAATATTTTCAAATCAAAGCTACATAACATGACAAATAAATTGTGAGTAGAAATATTATTATTCAAAAGAATGTAAATTATAGGATTGGAGCACTCACATCACATCACATAGGATGCTTCTCTATTTTAGTGTCCTATCCTATCCCATAAAATCATGTTGCGTGGTGTATGATGGGACTTTGACCCAAGCGCACCCAAACTAATTCTTGAATAAAACAATGTATGCCTAATACTTTACTTGACAATATGCATATTTAATTTATTGGTGAATCCATCCAAAGATCATATCCTGCCTAATTGACCATGCATGAGAGACTTTGACTTGATATACATGTAAAACACAGTAATTGAATGGCATGGAAGTAGTGGTAGACATCATATCGTATGATTTAAAACATTATAATCATATTAGAAGTGGATCCCACCCAACATTAGACCTACCTCATCATGACCCACTATCCGCGTGTGATGTGATATTGGTAAGCGCTCATCATGTTTAATCATCAACTCTTTTGAGTGTCCCCTCCCTCCTTATATTTAACCTTTTTTACGTTTTATCTTTTCAACTTAATTTCCAGGCCAGGCTACAAAGATTCAACTTAGAGAGACAAAGTAAAAGGTAGGTTTTCCAACCATTCTGGCGAATAGAATACCGCATTATCGAGTTAATTTCTACTACGTCATCGTATTAGTATTGGTTTATACCGGTTATTATTTTCAGGTAATTTTTTTTGAGTAATTTTTAAATTTTATAAAATAGTCTTTAAATTATTTTAAAAATTAAAAAATAGTATATTATTATATTGTGCAATTGTACTGTATATTTTGAACTAAAAATTATAATTAATATAAAAGAACAATAATTTTTTAATATTTCACATATAAATAATAACTACAATTTATATTAAAAAAGACAATCGTCATTATACAAATATAAAATTAAGAACAGTACAAAGTATTTAAAATATTACAATTTTAATTTTCATTATATAAGAAACAATAATTACATCAAAACATCTAATAAGAAGAACAATAAATATCCTTAACTCTTTAATTATAACAAGAGTTCGTTATAAGGAAACAACCAAGTAGAATTGAAATATGAAACAAAAATATATATTATTTAATTTACTATAAATTAAATATATTATATTTAATTAATTAAATTTAATTATTACTAAAATTATAAATATCATAATTTAACTTATAATTTTAATTTAATTTATAAAATTAATTTCATAATTATTAATAAATATAATTAAATTAATAAAAATTTTAAAATATATAAATTTCAAATAAAATTTGATTTAATAATTAAAATATATAAATATATTATTATTGCATAATAATTTTTAAATTATTTATTTTAAAAAAATATTTTTATTAATAAATATTATATAAAATAATTGATTTTTAATTTTATTTAATGTATCATTATTATTAGTAATAAAAATTTATTTTATTTTAAAAATAAAAATTAAAAAATCACAATAAAAAGTTAAACCAAATAACTAATTAAAAAACTTTTAATAAAGGAAGGATAGAGGGGGAGAAATTTTTTAATTTTTTTTGAAAATTTGGCTAATAAATTTCTATATTTTTCAAGATTTTCAGTACCGGACAGTATCGATCGATATTTACGCTTGATGTATAAATTTTTTTTAAAAAGTGAAATTAAAAAGATTAACTTGCTATAATAGCAGCTAGCTAGCAAGCGTGAATCAGACAGGACATCCTTAGCTAATTAGCTGGCTAAGCTTTATGTATAGTACAGTACAGTACAGCTATCTATCCACATTCATTCATTCATTCCTTGCTCTTAATTAAAACCTTAATTTCTTGACAACAATATTAGTATATTATTTTGAGGAGAAAGAAAGAAAGACTGGTTACTTAATAATATAAATTATGACTGAAAATCCGGTTTAATACTATACAATATGAAGGAAGATAAAAAAACAAAAACAAAAAGAAGAATGAATTAATTATAACGAGAAGAGGACTAATATCAAATCCAATGAATCACGAGCTAGGCTAGGGTAGGGTAGGGTAGGGTCCACTTTACTTTTCTAATCCCAATCATATTCTTGATTTAATCTTATATTTTATATTTATTAAAATCTGACATTTTTTAATCGTTTTCATGTACTTGTATTATTGACTAAACTATATCCAATCCAACCCAATCTTTTGATTTATTTGCAAAATATAATAATAGTTGCATTAAAAATCCTTTAACCGCCAGGCCAGGTGTTCCAAACTTATAACAATAATAATTATTATTATTAAAAAGATTTTATGAACCAAACTCGGCTCCAGTCCAGTAATAATTTATATTCCTTGAATTTGAAAACCTGGCCAAATCTCCTCTCCTCTCCTTTCCTTTCCTTTTTGGATAATCACCAACAGGCGAGAAATAAAAATAAAATGTCCAAAAAGCAACTCCTTTCTGTCTCTTCTTTTTTTTAGAAATCAAAGCACACCGCTGCATGCAACTTAATAGCAACACTGCGTTCCAGTATAATATAATTACAAAGAGATACGATCTAGGCAGGGCAGGGAACAAAGATGGCTTCTTTATTCTCTATGTCAAAAAGGAGCATGACCCACAAAAGGCAGGCCCAGTCGATTTGGACATTTGCAATCTATGGGAGCACCAACTGTTTGACAAAAATGGCCAAAGAACAAGTTCACGCAAAGCTACCACTTCTCCAACTGGATCTTTCCTTTCACTTCTCTACATTAACCCCACTCACTCTTTCTCTGTCTGTCGGTTTCCATGGACAAGCAACAGCAACTCTTGGCTAAGTGTTCGAGGCAGCGTTACAACGAATGGTTTGTATTTTGGGATCGACTTGGAGTTTCTTTTTTATGCAACCCGGTCTCTTTATTTTCAAATCCATTGTTTTGTTTCTTGTTCCTTTGTTCATGGCTTTTGCAGTACATTCAACACTCGTCCTATCCTATGTTTCGTCATTTTATTTGATCTGCACCCCCACCCATTCAGTACATTCTTGTTCTTCTATTGCTCTGTTTACTGTTTTTTAATTTCCCTCCACTTGTTTCATTTTTTTCCTTCGCCACCTCGTGTCGTAGTTGCCTGAGCTTTGCATCTTTGTTTCTCCATGCACCACTTTTTATTATTTCTTAAACATGTATGTGATGTCAGTTTATATGCATAGCTCGCGCTTACTATGTAAATTTTTCACTTATCCTTTTCCAATATTTCCATTCCTTTTTACCTCTCGTCAGTCGTCACCACTCCGGTGATATCAACTTAAGAGTGAATTTGACACCTCTACTCATGGGTGGTTTTTTGAGATACCAGTGAGGGAATACGTGCGGTTTGATCTTAAAGGACTTATCATTGAACTTTGTATGTGATACTTTGCCGCATGTTCTTGCTTCAGTAATTTGCAACTTATCTTTTCCTGTAGGATATTCCGGGACGTCCCAAGTGACATCACGATAGAAGTGAGTGGAGGGGCGTTTCAATTACATAAGGTAACTTTTCTTATTCTCAGCAATTTCTGTTTTCGTGGAATTGTTCCAGTTACGGAGAATCTTTACCAGTAGAAACTAGTGAAGTAATTTGATAGGTCTTCTCACAGCAAGCATGAAAGCATAACGTCAAATGAAAGGATAATTCTCTTATTCGTTCTTGAAATTAGTAACCAATAAAAGTCTGTTAAATTTGATGATTTTCATAAATTATGTCTGTTGTCTTGTCTTGGAAGGCCTATGTAATTTATCTTCTTTTTAGCAATTCCTTTTATGTTAACTATGAACAGAAACTTTTCAAACTTATCAGAAAAACAATTCAATGAAAGTTTAAATTGCTGTTGAACTTGTAATAGTTATTTCTTTATCAAATGACGCAAAAACAATGGACCTAAATCTGGAATGTTGTTTTTCTGATGTTTTTCACTTGACTCTCTTTGATCAACCTTGGATAGACGGCCTTTTGTTCCTTTTTTATATTTTTTTTTGTTTCCTTCGTCATGTAAGTCCTGTATCTTGGAGGAACTCAAAAATCTTTTTTCATTTATTTTTACAGCTTATTTATATTTAAATTAATAAAAATATATATAATAAAGTACATAAAGTATCATACATGTACGTAAAATTAGATCCTACCTATCCTCAATAAATACTTGCAAATTTTTTTCTAATAAATACTTGCGAATTTTTTTCTAACTAACTGCCCATTTTTGGGTGCCTCTTCCCATATATGATGCAAGGAATAATGGAATTACATCACCATATCTTTTTCTTCCTCGTTTTGATTCTAGTTTCGTATTATGGATGTTGGGTCAGGTGGTTAGAGCACGTACTTTGTTATGAACAACTTATTATGATCTTCTCAGGGAGTAGTTTCTGCGTTTAAAGATCCATTTATCTTTAATGTTTACCTGTCTGGTTGTCTTTGCATCAGAGAGATTTGATGTTCTTGTGTATGTTCATTATGGACTGTCATCAGGCTGATGTTACTTAGATGATTAACAAATATTCGAGTCAGACTGATTTGTACCTATATTAGTGATTAATGCACACAAGAAAAGTTCATAATTTTGATGAATCATTTGACAACCACTTTAGCTACCATCTCTTCTCTATTCATTGATGCCTTTCAGAAAGATTTCTATGGTTAATTGACTGTTCAAAAAATGTGTATTGTTATCTGCTATCAATGACATATCAAATGGGCTATTTTTCTGTTAATGCACTTTAAAGTGGCAAATCTAAAGCCTATCTAGTTCTTCTCTTTCTCTTTCTCTCTCTTTTCTTTTTTACATATAAAGAAGTGGACTATGCTGGTTCTGATAATTTCAGTACAATCTTTAGTTCCCTCTCGTCTCTCGAAGTGGACGAATTCGGAAGTTGGTTGCAGAGCACAGAGATGCTGATATTTCAAGGGTGGAGCTCCTTAATCTACCTGGAGGAGCAGAGACATTTGAGTTGGCTGCAAAATTCTGTTATGGCATAAACTTTGAGATCACATCTGCAAATGTTGCTCAGCTTTGTTGCATATCTGATTACCTTGAAATGACTGAGGAGTTTTCAAAAGATAATCTTGGTTCCCGCGTTGAAGAATATCTTGAGAGTATTGTTTGTAGAAACCTTGAAATGTGTGTTGAAGTTTTGCAACAATGTGAGAACCTTCTGCCTCTTGCAGATGAGCTGAAAATAGTAGGCCGTTGCATAGACTCAATAGCCTCAAAAGCTTGTGCTGAACAAATTGCTTCAAGCTTCTCACGCCTAGAGTATAGCAGCTCTGGGAGGCTGCACATGAACAGACATGCTAAATGTGAGGGGGATTGGTGGATAGAAGATCTTTCTGTACTCCGGATTGACTTGTACCAGAGAGTCATGACAGCCATGAAATGTCGTGGGGTCCGTCCTGAGAGTATTGGTGCATCACTTGTAAGCTACGCGCAGAAGGAGTTGACAAAGAAGTCTAGCTTATGGAATCCATCTAGCCAGACAAAAATTGATCTGCTATCGACTGAACATGAAAAGCTTGTGGTTGAAACAATTGTTAACCTTTTGCCTGTTGAGAAACTAGCTGTTCCAATCAATTTTCTTTTTGGTCTGTTGCGAAGTGCAGTAATGCTTGATTGCTCAGTTGGATGTAGGCTTGATTTAGAGAGGCGTATTGGTTCCCAGTTGGATATTGCAACTCTTGATGACCTTTTGATCCCATCCTTCCGGCATGCAGGTGATACCTTATTTGATGTTGACACTGTTCATAGGATCTTGGTAAATTTCTCCCAACATGATGACAGTGAAGATGACATGGAAGATGCTTCTGTTTTTGAGTGTGATAGTCCTCACTCACCATCTCAAACGGCATTATTTAAAGTGGCAAAGTTAGTGGACAATTACCTTGCTGAAATTGCTCCTGATGCAAACCTCAAGCTTTCCAAGTTTATGGTCATTGCTGAGACTTTACCAACACATGCACGCACCATTCACGATGGGTTATATCGAGCAATTGATATTTACTTGAAGGTGTGCACAACTTTTCTTTATATTGGTGTAGGAAGTTGCTTTCTACTAACAAATTAATCCCGTAAGCAGGAAGCACTATTCGCATTGTGGAGTGTTTGACTTAGACTCTCCTTTTTTTCAGCAGTGTGAATGACATAAAGGAACTGAAGTTTCCTTAATTTTAAGATGCAAAATTAGCTCATTACGAGTTTTTTTTTTTCTAAATTTTCTTGCGCTCTGATTGATGTCCAGGCTCATCAGGGTTTATCAGATTCAGATAGGAAGAAACTCTGCAAACTGATTGATTTCCAAAAGCTCTCACAGGATGCTGGAGCACATGCTGCTCAGAATGAACGCCTTCCTCTCCAAGCTATTGTGCAAGTGCTTTATTTTGAGCAAATTAGGCTCAGAAATGCATTGTGTTGTTCTTATACCGATGACGACCACAAACCAATGCACCAATCATGGCGGATCAGCAGTGGGGCACTCAGTGCAGCAATGTCTCCGCGTGATAACTATGCATCACTGAGGCGAGAGAATAGAGAACTAAAGCTTGAGCTAGCTCGGCTGCGAATGAGATTGAATGATCTAGAGAAGGAACATGTATGCATGAAGAGAGATTTCCACAAGTCCCATTCACGTAAATTCATGAGTTCTTTCTCAAAGAAAATTGGTAAGCTGAGTTTCTTTGGGCATAGTTCTTCAAGAGGATCCAGTTCTCCCTCAAAGCACTCTCATAGAACAGATTCTAGGGTGATTGAGAGAACATGTGCCAGCACTGAATAGTTAATTCATCTTACTTTTTTTTTTTCCTGTACTTGATGAGTAATTGCAGGCCATGATCTTACTGGTCTTATTCTAGTTGTATAAGCTCATTTGGCCACCTTGTATATGATTCCATCGAGTTGGTGAGGAACGTCTTGCTTCAAGTTGTAAGTTTTGTTGGATACAACTTTGATGTTGTTTGAACCTTAATGTATTTAATGAGTTGTTTGACATCTTGTCATGGATTATAGATTTGTAGAAGATGTTCATTTCCAATTTGAGTTTGCTTGACTTGCCTTCCCGCTTGTTCTGTCTATGAACCCCAACACCCCAGATTACGTCTTTAAGCAGCAACGTCAAGGCAACCAAAACTCTTTCTGGATTATTCCGGAACGTTTGGTTTGTTTATTGCTCTTCCCTGTGTGTCAACGCATGATGATGATAACCAGAAATGCTACTGGATTTTATGTGGAATGATTCAGTCAGTTACACAGAGATCTTAAGAACATTTACAGTGAATTTGTACATAAATTGAGAGAAAATGATATCATGTACACTACTAGATAGAAGATGAGATTATGACTTGCAACATAAGCTTCACTTTAACTGCATGCTATTTGATGTCTAAAGCTAGATATGTAGGAGGGATACATATCAAGTGCTTTATGATGCTTTTAAAACAAAATGTCTAGCTATGTGGAAAGCAGGTTTCAGGGGTGTAGGGTGAACGAATTGATTCACGAAATTGCATTGATAGTTAGGAAGAAACCCTCTTGGAGCTGGTGTGCTTTTCCTCTGTTGCTCATCATCCTTGCCGGGCAAGAGAAAGGAAACTCTAAGTAGGCGCGACTTACGAGGGCTGTCGTGTTTCCTCAAGCAGGATTTTAGCTTGGTTTTCTCTCCGGCAGTCTTGACCTCTAAATCCCCATTCCTCTTTCTTGAAAATTCTGGATGATTCTCAGTGGCAATAGAATGATGCTGGTTGTCATAAGACTTTGTTCTGCTTGAAGGTGAATCCGATGCTGAATTCTCCTCTTGTTCTTGGTTTAGCCAAGATTCAACTTTAGAATGAATTATAAAACTCTCCTCATCTTCATGCTCCTGGGAGGCTGTCCAATTATAGTATGTGCTTGGAGGTGACTGCTTTAGGCCTCGGTGATAATTTTGACGGCTTCCGGCGTCTGATTTTGTCCGGTATAGCTTTGGAACTTCTTGGTCAACATGATTCCTTAAAGACTGCATTTTTCCTGGTCCTGGAGGATGCTGTCCCCCTTTGTGAGCTTTTAGCAACTGATAGATTGTGCTGTTTGGAACAACGAAATACACTTGTCCCAGATTTAAGATGGAGTTGGGATTAACCACGATCCACGGATATCGGAACACATCAGGTCGAGCAACAGAGTGCCTGGGATTCTTCTTCAGGACTTCTGCTGCACTTACGGGTTCTTTGTGAATCTCCACGTGCCTACCTGGGTGCACCAACGTAAGCACATCCTTGTCTTTTGCTATAGATCCCATTTTTTTAAAGGTTTTGAGGGAGCTATAGTCAGACTCTGCGGTGGTGAGGAAGACAGGACAGAAGAACAAGGTCACAGGCTTATATATCTTTCATTAATGAAGTGACATTGCGTTAGTCCCAAGGACCTGCAGAAGTATACAGGAATTTTACCTTCTTATGATTGTCTCCTTAAACCTGAAAAATCTAAAAAAGATTTGCGTCATTTTCATATTTTCGTATAGGTTTCTATCTGTATGTCCTCCCCTCCCCTATGTTTTATACTAGCGGAATAATTTGCGCAATAATAATGCCCTGTAAATTTATTTTATTATATTATTTTATCAATTTAATGTATAAATTAAAATAGAAAATGTAAAAATATATAAAGCAAGATTAAAAACTTT
>JANKOD010000009.1:12417979-12430102 GCA_026284645.1 Erythroxylum acuminatum | reverse complement strand
CATTTGCAAGTAGCAACCTCCCACTCATATACAATGACCTAAACCTAACAGGTATTTACTATATAAGTTGATTATCTTCTCACAACAAAGGTATGAGACAGAAAAACCCTACTTGTCTCTGTTCTCAATTATCAAAACTCTGACAAAAATACTAACTTGAGCGTCGGAGGGGCCTTACGGGAACCAACCCCCGGCGTGCCTTATTTGTTTTGCAGATATCCTGTAGCCGAAATCAATCAGAATCACAAATCCGGATAACAATGTTCAGCCCCGGCAAAATCCAACTAAACCAAATGATAATGGTAATATCTATTCTCATTTCTCACTGTATTCATTCCCATTCTTATTACTGTTCCCTCGTACCGCCCCCTAAAAGTTTCTGTGCCAAAGATCTCTCAAGTTATTGGCGTCCCGTCTGTAAGCACACACTCGAGACTTTTTTCTTTTATGAACAAAATAACTGTACGAGGGGCTCAGGAGTGACTGGAGGCCCCCAAGCATATCCTGTCATACGATAGGGAGACGTTCTATAGAGTATCCAAAATACTAGTTCCAGGATTGAGTTGCAGACTTAACACCGCTAAATGCATTGCACAACTATATAGGTTTTCCAAAATGCAAGCAAATACTCGATTACATCGAGGATAAATATTCCACAGGACCTCCAACAAATCTCAGGCGCCACCATCCACGCATGAATTATATTGCAACACAGTAAAGCATCAATCCGAAATAGAGCTCTAAAAGCATTTTCCGGAGGGTGATGACCACACAACTGAACCTCACAGTAATGCGCAGAAGTTAAGCTGAGATAAACACTGGAAGCCACAACTCCTTCCAAGGTCGTATAGTCAACATGGAACTACCACCCTGGCTTTAAAACATATCAGAGCTTTAGTGCAGAAAGTCCTTCATTGGATCATCAAAATGAACTTTCTTCATCCTATATGCTTCCATATCCTCGGGAGTAACCTGCAATTGTGAAGAACCGTTGAGACAACTCACAATTCTGCCCGACCTGTCAATATCAAAATAAAATGCTCGCAGTACCTCATCATTCCATCTGACATTGTACTTGCGCTTCCTCTCGTCTTTTTCTTCTCTCTTTCTATCATCCTCCTACAAAAGAACAAATAACAATCTTCATCAGAAGAAGATTTACAACCTCCTAGAATGCATGTTCTTAAGAGCCCCAAAATTACAAGCCTCAATCTGGCATCAGAAACCCTGTCAAATCATCCTTTTCCGGGACAAAAAGGATAAAGAATCACGCAAAGACTATATGAAACAAAGAAACATTATTCAAGAGGCTGAATCCACATTCACCTTTTTAAGTGCTGAAGCAAGTAACTTGTCATCCAAAATCAAATCATCAGGAACCTCATTTCCCCAAGTAGCAAGTCTTTTCTCCTCCAATGTAGCAGGTGAATCTGACGCAAATTCATTTTAAAAATAACTAAATAAATAACTTTAGCTAAACAAATAAGGCAAAATAATAGATATAAGTGAGATAAAATCCTCAAAATGAAAATGATTTCAACAGACCATGATTTCTAGTTCCAAGAACACCAAGCACAGAAAATAACTAAGGCAGTCATAGATAGCAGTGTAAGAAGAAAAAACAACAGCAGAGATAAATAAGGTCAAAACATGTACCTTCCACCTCTTTCCGAGCAATATTGGCTTTCATGAGATCTGCAGAGGCCTCAGCAGCCTTGATTCCAGCAGCACCTGTGCAATAACTGTTCCGGATCATTTGTTTGCAGCACTTGTAACCCCATTGATGATCCTTCCACCATGAACCCCACACACTTGTATGGTTGTTGATGTAAACATCTTCTTCATACTTACTTTTGGGAAGTAATATCTCCTATTTGCACAAGAAATAAATTAATATGCAAGAGGATATTAAGAGAATTGCATATAGCATTATAATTACATGATGCTTAAGCATCCGAATCAAAAACGTGGGAGTTTGAAAACAGAGCACTATAATAGCAAAGATTTTCTAGAAGCAACTAGATATAGTACCGCCGCCACAATTATTCACATGACTATTGATATTCAACCAAACACTGTTACCTTTTCTCCTTTCAACTAGGCATTTGTAAACAGAATAGTCTACAAATGCCTAGTTGGGATATCCTAGTTAAATCGTCAATGCAGAAAAATAAAATAAATTTTACCTGTCCCTTAACAATTCGCCCAGCTCGATCATATTCAACTTGTCTTTCAGTTTGACCCAATAAAAGCTCTTTCGGAAATTCTTCTTCACTAGCTGCATTACCATACTTCTCAAAAATGGTGTCCTTAGCTCGTGTCTTCATTTTCTCCTTTATTACCTTATAATTCTGATATAGCAACTCAGCTTGAGATGGAGCTGCTTGCATGTGTATATCTTGTCCCTTATCAAAGGCTTCCCAAGAATGGATGTTGAGCTGTTTGAATTCCAAAGCTTGACCACTATTTCTATGTTGGTTATCTCCCTGCGTGATAAGAAATAAATGTTTTGGAATGGTTGCATCAAAACAGGAATACAAGATAACGCTCCGCCAGAATATCTTTGACACCTACCCCATAGAATTTCTCATTTGGATCAGCATCTGGAAGAGGATCCTCACGCATTGAACGAGTTTTAGGGTCATAGTGGGCTGAATTCACATCAAGATTTAAAAGGTACTTTGCTGTATCTTCTCTTATACGCAAGTTCCTGCATAAAAGTTTTCTCGCAGTGTAAGAGTAACAGCCACTTAAAACAAACAGGGAAACACACACAAGAACAACAACATGGAGGATATAAGTACTTGTCCAACAAAAGAAATCAAAACATATAAATCCTCCAGACCTTACAGTTCCCGTACTTCCACCACCTGTTGTGCGCACACGTTTCTCAACCTTTGCAAAGTCCATTTGATTGCTCTCATCAACCTTGGCTTCATCAATTCTTAGATCGTCTACATCATTGTCTTCATCACTAACCCCAGCTTCAGTATTCTGGTTGTTATTCTTCTCATCCAATTTCTTAAGTTGCTCTTCCTTCAAATATTTCTTCCGAGCTGCTTCCCGTGCTTCATATCTCTCAACCACATAGGCATAACTAGTTGTATCATACCCATTCCACCGATCACGCTTACCATCATAATCAAGCTCAAAGGTCTCTATTTTCTCGTCAGGAGCAATGTGCTTGTTAGTCCATTTTGCCCCAACTTTTCTGGGCCTTTCCATGCACGACTTTACATCATGAGTCATGGCTCCACAGCTGAAACAAGCATGTCAGATAATGCAAAATCGAACGCCAATCCTTGTGTTATAGTGCTGCCAAAAAGAAATCAAGTAACCGTTGAACAAGGAAAAATGGGAGAGTATTGACTTACTTTGCACAGGCACCCTTCCTGTACTTTTCAGCCTGGAAAATTTTAGCTCCTCTATCATACCATGATTTTGTATAATTGGGATCCGACTTCCACTTCCTTTGATGTTTCAAGCTCTACAAGATGAGAAATAGAAGGAAACAAAACATAAAAGCAATGATATAAAAGATCCTCACTTACTGAAAAATAAGAATAAAAGATCCTCACTTACTGAAAAATAAGAATAGCAATAAAACAAACTTACAGGTTTCTCAGCGTTAAGATACCAGGGGGCAGAGGACATATACTGAGGAATATGGGGATTGATTTCTTTGCCATCTTCGTCAAGCTCTGCAGGCGCAAGCCCTGCTTTACGAGCTTCCTCCAATTCAATTTGCTTCCTATGATCCTCTCTCGACTTAAATGCAACTGCAAAACCCCAGAAATTTCATTACCGAATCATTATTTTTCCGACAAATTAGGGATTTCGAAACTAAATCAAATAGAAGAAAAAAAACAACTATATACCTGATGCAGTTGCCATATTGTTGTTTTTGATCGCAAGCGTAGAGAGAGAAGAAGAGTGAGAAGTTGTAGGAAAAATCAGAAGAGCTGCGGATTTGATTTGATTAATGCATTCAGATTTTTCTTTTCTGTTGGATACATATTTCCTTCCCCTCCGTAAAGGCGGTTGCATCTGACGGTGCCGTTTGGAAACAAGTTGACATTGAGAAGTGGGCTTAACTGAGTTTAAGGAATTTGCAAATCAAGCCCTATCTCTTTGGAGTAGATATTGTTTATTGGGCTTCCTTGTCGAAGCTCTACCCTTTATCATTTCAAATTCCAATCCACCCAGTCAATACTCGTCGGATTACTTAGGACCACCGGCACCGGTATATCAATAGTTTATTATCATATAATTAAATAAACTAAAATAACCTCTTTTATGTGTGTGTATATATATATATATCAGTTTTATTTATTAAATATTAAAATTACTAGAAAAATATAAGATCAACTTAATAATTGGATTTTTATTCTATATAATATTAGAGCTCCCATCACCAAGTCATTCGCTATGTTGACGTGGTACTAGTAATTTCTGCGCGTGTTGTGCTCCTAACGTACATTAGCTTTAGATGTTGCTTTCGCTTGTTTTTTTGGGCAAGGAGGACGAGGAGAAAAACTAAATCTTCAAGAACGTGTTAGAGCATTGATCGCTTTAGAGAATCTCTCAAAGCTTCAAAGGCGGGGTTGGCCAAACAACCCAATGATCATCACAAGAGGATCCAGCTTGGCAAGAAAATCTGCCCAAACAACCTAATGACCATCACAAGAGGACCCCAACTTGGTAAGAAAATCTGTGCACCGAGAGAAGTAAGAAACGGGCCCTAAACGTGTAATTAAGATTTGAATGATAACTTTGAATATGTACTGTGATGTGCCCATTATTGCAAGTTGCAAGGCTCCCAAGTCTCTACATAAATTTAAAGGTTGGGTTTTACAGTGTGTATCTATTTCAATAAGAAGATCTGGACTTGGTGGATTGCTTCCAAATATCTTAGTCCAAATTAAAAACTAACAGGTACACAGGAAAGTGAACTAGATGTTCAAAACCTGACCACAAACAAACCAACGTAAGGGACAAAGTGTTATGGTTCCAACCTCTAGCCAAATGGCGCATTGATATGTCTTTGGAATTATCACACCATTGTTTTTGGGATTTCGAGATAAACTGTTGGAATACTGTCCAGATTCTTAATGCTCAGTACCAATGGACTATGATGTCCTTTGGATTTCAGGGTTGAAGGTGTAAAAAATGAGAAGGGATAAGAAGATCTGGGCCTAGTAGATTGCTTCTAAATACTTTAGTTCAAATTATACACTGAGGGAAGAAACGAATGCCATCATGCCTTGGATTTAAAATTTCCAAGCTCTACTTTGAACGCACTCTACATGGTTGCTCCCGATTCCTCTCTTTTGGCTAATGGAGTTTCCTCATTTTGCCAAACGGCATACAATCAGATGTTAACTTTGATTTTAATTGTCGAGATTTTTTTTGAGTTGTCTGAGGATGTATGTACTGTCTGATCAAAGGGTAGTTGAATTTGAATCGACTTTCTTATGAGTAGCAATGTTTTGTTGATTAATTCCATCAAGCTTAGAATCAATCCTTCTCAGAACTTAGTTATGTGCTACTGCGTTAGATATCTGCCAGTTAGATCCAATTCATTTATCGTCAAGTTTGTCTTTGTCTTCACATTTGATTATCTCCCACCAAAGAAATGGAGAGATGAGATACACAGGAAAACTATGACAATACTCTAGTTAATCCTTGGAAGCAATCTACCAGGCCCAATTTGTCTACAGGTGTATGAGTAATTTCTACTAAATTTTCGATAAATCCATGCTTATATGTTTAGCTAAATTAAATAGTAGATAAGCTTTAAAAAGAATAATTTGCTTTCTCTAATCAACTAACTTATTAATTATTTATATATCATTTTCACATTAGTAGATCGCATCCACTTGTTTTTTTTCTTTCAAAGTTGGCAAAACTTGGTCGTTTCTCATGTGCACGGTATTAACCATAGTCATCTGTCATGTTCAATGGACTGAAAAAGAAAAGCGACTAAAAGAACTTCATTGATAAAATTTCTGATGATTCAGGCAGCTCTCCAGCTCCTGTGAAAATTTTATGCCAAAACTCCATAGTATCGTGTGCACTTGAATTGTTGACATGGTCCACTTGTTGTGGTACCATGGCGTTTACTAGTGGAGAAAACGGAAAGTGCTGAACTTGTGGATCAGCTCCAACTACGCTCGAATTGTCGGTGTACAGCACTTCTGACCAGAAACTATCGTCCATTTCTAGAAAATCTTCCATCAGTTCCACCTTCATGAACGTGTTATTATCGATGGTTGTATCTCCTGTGCTCACCGACGAGCAGATGTCACTTGAACATCCTTGTGGTGAGCTTGCTCCGTATTGATCCATGGCCTCGGATTCTGGTGGATTTGATGACAAGTTCAGAAACTCTGATTCAGTTTTAGATTTCTGTTTAAACTTGGACGTATATGTGGAACGTTGATTAACTTGTGGAGCAGAATGACTCTGCTTCAGTCTCTTCTTCAAGTGGGTGTGCCATACGTTTTTTATTTCGTTGTCTGTTCTTCCCGGTAATCTTGCTGCAATTGCAGACCATCTGCGGAAGAAGCCGAAGTAGAAATCATTAGTTTTGTTCAATCGCACGGTAAGGAACCTTTCCACTCTCAACATGTTCATCACATGTAGTGAGGTTATAGAAAATACAGGTTGATCGATCAAATCAAATGGAAGCTAGACGAAACTGCATAGTCCAGAATGTCTTTATCTTGAGACAATAATGAACCATATGCATTATTCAAGTTGTTGGAGTAAATTAACACCCAAAATCCATGTTTGGAAACAACGAACTCTAATTGAGACCATAGGTTGAGTCCAAGGAAAAATGGCATTGAGAGGTTTATTTGTGCACCATTATTCACTATAGATTCTGCAACCAGTAAACCGAGATCGGAAACATAGGAGTACATACCTATTTCCTAACATTTCATGCAATTGGATGATAGTGTCTTCTTCTTCTCTGGTGAAATTCCCTCGTTTAATGTCAGGCCTCAAGTAATTAGTCCATCGGAGCCGGCAGCTCTTTCCGCACCTCAGCAAGCCTGAGAGAAAGATGAAAACATGGACAAAAATCAGAACCGAAACTACTGCTGCCGCTGTCCAGAAACTTTTCTATTTCAAAGTCATACAGATAGAGAGAGATGTGACTCACCAGCTTGTTTTGGAAGTGCCCGCCAATTTTCATGGCCATAGAGTTGAATGTAATTGACGAGTATATTATCTTCTTCAGGAGTCCACGGACCCTTCTTCAACCCCATCTTCTCACAGCAAGGAGCTCTCACCATGGTTCTGGTTTCCCTTTCGAAGAACAGGATATACAAAACCTCTACTCCAACGAAGCACTAAATGAAAACTAAGACCACAAAGGGTTATACATTTATACGCACTAATCTATAGTAGGAGTATAATGACAAGCATGCCGATATGTCTGAAAATTCAAAGTATATACCTTCGTTTTCAAACAAGCTGAATCGTCCGCCTTCTATTTCAAGGAAATCTCCTGTTTCCCTTTTGTTTTTTTTTTCTTTGTTGGTGCAAATGACATGGTCAAATAAAACGTGGAAATTTGCCTAAAAGAATAAGGATTTGAACAGTGACTGCACTTCAAGGCTGAATTCGGTACAAAAATTGAACCATCCTCTTCAACTTGATCAACCGACCTTTTTACAGTTTCAACTTTTGCCCTCACCTCAAAATTGAGATTTGAATTGGGACAAGGTAGATTGCTAAAAATTAAATCTAAGTTAAGAGGATGACTTAAGCTACAATAGTTTGTGTATACTTGATTCAACTAGCTAGGGGTGCGAGAAAGTCAAGTGGTTTAGTATAAGAATGATGTTAGGGAAATTTAATTTTTCACACAACAAAACTGATGTGACAATTTCCATTATATCCTCATCCACGAATTGGGACTAATGAAGTTTGTACGAGCAAATCGAGTTAATAATTATAATTGAAAGTGTTAATACATGTTTAAGCATTGGAAATTGAGTATTAAAATTTTCCATTAGCCCTTAATGTGTTCCACTAAATATAACAAAAACATTTGTAGCAAAATTGACATGGAATGGCGTATTTGACATTTGGCATCTAAATAAAAATTGAGCATCATCGGTGTGAAAAAGAGTCAAAGAAAGAGGCGTAGTGGCTTGCAGCTATTGTGCAGGTCAAAAGTAATGCTACTTTTGGGGGATGGCTCATGGCTGGCTGCTTACTTGGTAAACACTGTAATTCTCAAATTATTTTACTTGCCAAGCGAAAGTCTACTTTTCATCCATGGGTCAAAACAAAAATGACTTTGTTGCTTTCTTATGCGTTGACGCCAAAGATCGAAATCGGACGTTAATTTTTTTATATTATTATCAGAACTTTTTAAAACTTAGATATCACATGATTATTTGTTTATTTGCGTGCAAGTACATAACATTGAAGTTTTACATTTCAATCTGATTCCACCTTAGAAATTCAACACTAGAAGTGACATTATACATTCTTTTTTCTTTGTATTAGATTTGACATATTGTCCTTTGAAATAGTTTCAACATTTTAGCTTTGAATTCTTGAAAACATAAGTTTAGGTGGAGTTTGAAAAATAGATTGGCTGTGGTTTGTTAAATGTACTCTATTTCGAATTTTATATTAAGGTTAACGTAATGCTGATGACCCACTCATTAAAAGAGTTGAAAATTAAAAACTTAATAATTTCATTTATTAAAAGAGTCGAAAATTTGAAAGTTAATAAATTTATCTATTAAAAATGGCATAAACTGAAAAGTTAATAAATATGTTTCTAAGATGTTTATATAAATCAAAATGATTCTTAACGCTTTTACGTTGTGACAAAAAAAATTGTTGTTAAGTTTCTTATTTTAAATTTATGGTTTATCGGATAAAGTTAAAGAGGAGTTCGGTTCCAACAATCCATTGGACGGTCTAATGATTCTATTTTGATCTTGTTAAGGAGAAAGAAAAGAAAAATATAAAAGAAAAAAAAACATGTTCTTTTTATATTTTTCTTTTATATTCTTTATTTGCATTTGTTTTGGATGTGCACATTTATTGAAGTTAAAGGATGATAAATATATACACATGCATATTAGACCTAAAAAAAGAAAATTTTAAGATTAATTTATTAGAGAAATATGCTATTATCTTTATTAATAATGATATACTTTATTAATATAATTAGACCTATAAAAAAGGGCGAATTGATGATTTTTAAGTAGTATAATTTTTAAACTTTTAAATGAGTAAGATAAGATCTCATCTGGGATGTTTCTTTAACAAAACTAAGTTGTAGTGGGCTCCACTAATTATATTAGAATGGATGAGTATTTATCTAAGAGCATATGCCAAAAAATTAAAAAAGATCATTATTGTGATATTTTCGTAATATAAAGGGTACCCGTATTGACATATCATATCTTTATTCGCTATATATATAATAAGCCTCTCTTTTAGCACTTAAAAGATTTATTATTTGGCGTTAGATATTTATGTAATAACTAATAATTTATATATTATGTACAAATTTTTTTAATTAAATTAATTTAAAATAATTTGACAAATGTTTGTTACAGTAAATAATAAAAATTTTGTATAAGAGAAATGAATTATATAAATTCAAATTGAATATTAATTAAATAACATGTAGTTACTTTAATGACCCATACAATAGGCATAAGCATAAGCATAACCCTAAGCCTAGTACATACTAAAAGAGAAGAAGATCCTAACAATTATAATTTAAAAAGTCATAACTTTATTTAGTTCAATTAAATCTTATCAAACTTACATGAAAACTTATTTAAGCATAATATGACTTCTGAACCTAATATTACAACAAAATAAGTCAAAAGTTAATTCTAAACATCAATTTTTTAATTATCATTCTTATGACAATTTAATTATATTGATTAAGACTATTACATGGATGTTATATGACATACTATACTAATGCAATCCAATTTATGCAGGGTTAATCATCTTATTATTATCTAATTTGAAGCTTCAACTTTTATTCTTCAAATATCTTTTTTATATTATTTGTAATAAATTTCCTAATTTTAAAATTTTCAACTAATTCTTGTTGGTATCCTTTTAACATAAATCATAAGACAATTTGAATCAAAATTTCACAGATATCATAACAAATTATTCTTAGGTTTTTCATTTTTATATAGGATATTAAAATTTTCTCTTTATATAGGATATATGGTTATTTGGTATGATATTTTATTTACTACCAATATGGTGAGTGAAAAGTTGTAGTCTAAATCTATATGCATTGACACTACCATAGAGCAATTAGAAGGTGTGATGGATTTTTTGGAAAAAAATAAAAACGAAAGGTCTGCCTTTAGTATGAATATTGCCAAAAGTCTTGCATATGAGACGAATGTACAGCTTACATTTCTAACTAGATGTTGTATTATTAGAAAAAGATAACAGTAACAACAACAACTTCTAGTAATAATCCTGCTAACCCATAAGGTCTGAGAAGGTCCAATAATACGTAGCCTTACCTTTAACTAGTAAAGAGTTTATTTCCAAATGACCCACATGAAGAGGAGACAAAGAAAGAGAAAAATGAATAATAATAATAATAATAATAATAATAATAAGAATAATAAGAATAATTAATAACAACAATAGTAATAATAAAAGCTTAGACCAGATCTCTAAGAGGTAAGTACTACCTATTTACATGTATAGGCTAACTATAAGAGGGAAGATTTAAAAGACTTATGGAAACTACAGGGATCTATTTATGAGGGAACCTTTATTCGAATCCTGATACACCAGAGTTTTCCTCTTGCAATCTCTAAGTATTATCTTCTCGCATCTTCTCACTGGAGCGTCTGAGTGTCTCTCTTAATTTGTCAATAATATTAGTTACCTTTAATTTGTTCCTTATCATTACATTATTGACTTTATCTCTTATAGTAAGGTTACACATCCAATAGAGCCGCCTCATCTCCACTACTATTAACTTATGACTATGCACTTGTTTGATGGGTCAACACTCTGCCTATGGAGCATGGTTGGCCTAATTGCTAAACGATAAAATTTACTTTTAAGCTTGAGTGGTATTTTCTTGTCACATAAAAACTCTTATTCATTTCTCCATTTAGGCCACTCTAATCCACCCTATGACCCAAAAAGTTACGCTCCACATAGTCAGTCTTAATCCTACTCAATCTAAAGCCCTTCGTCTCTAATGTTTTCCTCTAAAGTTCAAGTTTGGCATTGATCTTCTTTTTTTGTTTCATCCATCAAAATAACGTCATCAAAAAACAACATACACCAAGGCACCTCCCATTGGATATTCTTGGTAAGCTCATCAATCACTACTGCAAATAGAAATGGGCTTAAAGAGGAGCTTTGGTGTAGCCTAATATCTATAGAAAAATGCTCTGTATCTCCTCCTATCGTTCTTACTTTAGTTTTTAGACCTTCATACATGTCCTTAATAATTTGTATATAAGTCATAAGGATCCCCTTGACTTCTAAACACCTCCACCATACTTCCCTTGGTACCCTATCATACGCTTTCTCTAAATCAATACAAAAACATATATAGGTTACGTTGTCTTTCCCTGTAGTATTATATTAGACTTCTAAGGAGATGCAAAGCTTTTGTCGTGGACCTTTATGATATGAATCCAAATTGATTTTCTGAGATAGAAGCATCCTTTCTCACTCTTTTCTCAATCAGCTTCTCCTATAACTTCTCTCTCAACCGAGCTTTAAAGCACTCTACTTTATCCTGAGAGTCCTTTTTGGTTTTGACAAGTTATTTACAACTGATAGGTTTGCAATTATGAGGTAAATCAACAAGCTCTTATACCTTATTATTATTCATGGATTGCATCTCATCTTTTATTGCATCCTACCAAAAATATGCATGGGGTCTAGAAATAGCTTCTGAAAAAGTAACTAGATAGATAACATGTCTAATATTATAGTCTTTGAAGTGAATCACACGTTAATATAGTAAACAATAATGATGTATATAGACACACAAGAAGGGGGGTTGAATTGTGATAACTTTTTCGTTAACCCCTTTTTAAAACTTCTTTTATTATCAAAAACTAGTTTGTCTTA
>JANKOD010000009.1:12271532-12290632 GCA_026284645.1 Erythroxylum acuminatum | reverse complement strand
GACTTGATTGTAAAGTTTAAGAAACTTTATGATTAAATATGAGATATTTAATAAATAAGGATCAATATGAAATATTGAATCTAATATGGGCATAATTGGTATTTAATACGTCCAAATCTTATTATAAATATGCTTAAGCTCTATGAAGCTAGTACTTTTGATTAACCCTCTCTTTAAGAGTTACAGAGTTCTCTCAACCTATTCTGTAGATACCATTAAATGCTGGACATTTGTGCGGCTATAGTGGTGGAGACGAATCAGTTTCAGAAACTGTTCGAGGAATACAACAAGATAAAGACCAAGCTTCGGAATAAGGTACGAATTAATTTTTCGCTTCATTATAATTAGTGTTAATCATTTTATAGAATTAAATAGATATTGTTTTTCGAGAAATCAAAAGTCATGAAAAAATTTTGTGATTATTTCGCTGCCGTCGGAATCCAATCTCAACCCAGTTTCCCAATATGCACACGACGACACAAAACCGGCAGCAATAGAGAAAAAGAAAGCGAGGAGAAAATGAACATCGACAAGGGGTGGGGGATTGGGTTTCGTGGGTAAGTTAGACGTTTAACGAAAAAGTCGTCATCTGGTGATGACGTCGTTTTCGATTTATTAAAAACGTTGAAGCTGAAGCTAACGGTGGTGTTTAAATTTTAACCTTACCAATGGAATAACTCTTTCGTCGGTAAATGGAATCCAGTTTCGTCGGAATACCCCAATTCTTATTTTTGTCCCTAAGCATTCCCGGAACATTTACTGACGGAAATGACTATTCCATCACTATATTCCATTGGAAAATTTACTAGGATACTTTCCCTCCATCTTTACCAACGGAAAATTTGTCCATCGCTAAATGCAAATTTTTCTAACAATTTTACCGATAAGAATTGATTTTCGTCGCTAATTGTCTAAGGTATTTTTACTACCGGTAGTAATCCGTTGATAATTTGTAATTTTCTTGTGGTGATTCTTACGCCACATCATTCTTTCAAAGAACTTTTTCTATAATTGCCTAAAATATAAAATTGATTAATTCAAGATAACTTGAATAAAAATATAACAAAACATTAAATAAATAATATATGCATTTCATTGATATCAATTAGAAGTATTAAAATAGGTTTGGAATAATTTACTTTGTACAATCTAACCAAATAATTTCGTCATTTCAGATTATAGGTAGTTAAGTACAAACGAGGCATCCTATTCCGACGGTTAAGCTTATAACAGATAATATCATATGTCATGGGAATATTTTGGATAACTTGGAAGTATTCCAGTTTGACCACATTCCTATCACTTACATGAAACCCAATAACAAAAACAGGCAACTTTTGACAAAAGTAATATGTACTGGAATAAGATGAGTGTTGTATGGTGAGGTAAGGAGATGTTTGAGTGAACGCCGACATGTTGCCGTGGGCCAGTCGATCTCTTCTAAACCCACTATCGGTTATGTATAGGGCTATTGACTGGGGCCGGAGGACCGCTTCTTAATTAATATAAAAGTCCTATCGGGGCTCCAGACTATCTATTGATTTTGTGACATGGCTTAGTGATTTTGAGTGGTGTAGAAGTCAAGTATGTAGGCCCACTATACTTGATGTTAATTTTTAAATTTTATTTAAAAGCTCACATAAATTCTTTTAGATAATTAGTTAAATTAACATTTTAATTATAGACTGTAATTATAAAGGATGCAGGCACATTTATAACAAGAATTATGAGAAATTGTAACAGCAGTCAGTCCCGATCACAAAGACACATAATATTGATGTGTGATTGCAAATCTAAAATTTAAAAGAATTGAGTTAATTAAATATGTAAAAGTAATAATGAGAAAGAATTAATTATAACTATTTCTGACAACTTTTTAGTTGTACCAACTTAATCTATGATTTTTGTAATATTTCATTGATCAAAGTAAAGTTACAATTTAAAGTTTTTGTTGAATAATTTGAGCATTGCTTTTTGAGTCTAGATCTAATAAATGCAATTCGTTTTTCCATTTGGTTAATTATAGGATGAATATAAATTTGTTATATTGATAAGACTCAATATTAATTAAAATTACAATAATTAATTAGAACCCTAGTTTGACTTTACTTATGTTAGTTACTATGGAGGATGAATGTGTAAAGATTATCGACCTACACCTTTTACGCTAATCTATTATTAGATGAAAGTTGGTCTTGAAAGATACATCGGAATCGGATAGTAGCATGAAATTAAAATATTCCAATTTCAAAACCTTACAGGCAGTAAACGACAAATCTCCGGCGGCTACTAGAAGCCAAATTTGCTGACATACCTAACGATGTGTTTTGTTTTGCCACATACGCTCCCCCTGCCCCTAAAATATACAAGTCAGTGTGACGATACTGAATCTAGGGATATGGCCAGTTGCCTTAATTTAATACTGTTGGCCTATAAATTATAGTTAATGCCACTACCTGTACCTGAACAATTATAGAATGCATCGGGGACGGTGAGTGAGGGTGTCCAAGAATGATTTCGAATTTTAATCCCAAAAATTAAATTGTTGTTGTCAAAGTCAAACCCTTCTCTGTTTCCGTGATACTGCCTCGTTTCTTCTGTCCTTGTTTTGTTCATACTTCATCCCATTGTTGTTTTGACTGACATATGATGATCGAGGCTACATGAAGAGTGACCAATTTCTTCTTTTCAAGTAGGAAGAAAATTTCCTCAGAACTTATGGCATGATGCCATGTTCCCTTGGTCGTAAAAAGATAGATGGTGGTCATCATCTGCATTTCCACTAGGCAGTGTATGGGATTTTTTTTTTGAAAAGAAAGTTATATACTTTCTCATAACACAATTATCCTTTAAAATCAGCAATTCCATGATTGTTATTCCTTCAAATCTCCCAATTAAGCGACTTATGAATCAGGAGAAGAGCGATCAGTCACAGATGATCAAACACAATAACATCCACATTTTCACAATTATGAGACGAAATTGGACATTCGGAATGGGATTTTTTAAACAAGCAAGGAGGACCCAAGGGCATGGCACGCTTAGCTGAAGATGGACTTCTTGAAGTTGATGCTGGGGAACTGCAAACTGGTGCGAGAAATTGTGTTACAGGGAGTGTAATAAAGAGAGGTTCTAGGGCTGACGTCAAGGGTGTCATCAATTTCAAAACCCATTCACGCTTCATCAATGTTTTTATTTTGGATAATATATTAAAAAGTTTCTAATGTTTTAAAGTTTTTTCAATTAGGTGTTCACATTTTTTCAATTTTTAATTAAATGACTAATATTTTAAAGATTTCTATAATTTCTTAAACTTTATGTTTTTTACTCTAAAAAAGACTTTGGAGCAGCACAGTGTTATTCATTTGTTTTCTGCAAACCTAAACGTTGAGGTGCGAGTGATCTTAGGCTTTTTGTAAGCGAGTAAAAAAGTTGCAGTCAAATGGCCTCCATGCATAATTCTGACTGGGGCAATTTGAATACAAGAAAGTGACGAACATGGAAAAAGGAGAGAAAAGTAGGTAAACAATACAAAGAACCAGCAACGCATTTTCACAAAATGACAGCTATAAGAGATCTAGTAAAAATCATCACCTACCCATTCAAATTAAGAAACATACAAGAAAGAAAGGGCCGTGTTAGTCAGAGTCAGCGTAGGGAAGTTAAGTCTCAGCCAAAGTGGACAAAGTTCTGTCATCATTGTAAAAGTCGAGATTCATATGAAGAAATGGTAATGGCATATATATTTAAGAAAAAAAATTTCAAATGATCTTTTTAACTCACTATATTTATATTCATCTTAGTGGCCTTTGGGTTAGAACATAAAATTAAGCAGGTGTTAATTATATTATCATCTCATTTCATATTAAACTAATTTAGAGAAGTGTTACAGGTCATTAACACCATTTTTGAAGCACCGGCAATTTTTTTATATAAAAAAGGAGTATCACTTAACTATTTACAAACAATTAATGATAGATTGGGATACGCGTATGGTACATGTAACATTGTCTAGTAAGTTATATAAACGTCGAGGACTAAATGATATTTTTCACATTGAGTTGATAGACAAACCTACGAGTACTTTCAAGTATAACCAAAACTCCATAAAGTACTAAGAAAATAGTGTGGAAGAAAACAAATAGCGGAAGCACAAGACAAGATGCATACTTAGTAGTTCCAAGCGTTATATTACAGAGACAAAAGCAAACATTCCCTTTTGAGTTTCTTAATTTTCCTTTCTTTTAACAAAACTCCATAAACTAAAAGTTACGATGAATAAAGAATTCTACTACGTGAAGACTTTTTGCATAATGTGAGTATCTTGTTTTTGAATGTGCCTATGGTGGTATGCTGTCAAGGTTCTTTTTTATTATTGCCGTAAATACATTATGGCAATAGAGGAGATGATTGCCATATAGGTTGGGTGAGTAGTTATCTTCTATTTAATTTTCTTTATGCAATCTACGTCCTTGTTCTTGCATACAGGAATGTTCTATTGATATTCTCTTTGATGATTGTCGAAAACATGAAGGAGGTTTTCATGGACATTATGTGTTTGTTCAGCAGCTACATATTCTCTTGTTTTTAAAGAACCAATAGAGGATTGTGTAATAGTTGATTTTCGATGATTTTGGCAACTGCGTTTTTCTCTGTTTTGAACGTCCATCGAGAGCAATTGGGCAACTAGTTTTTCTAAGTGTTGCTGAATTTTTTATCAAGGGATCACGTAATTTTGAGGATGTGGTTTTAGTTGATTGCGTGATTTTTTGCAGCTAGGTATTCTTCCATCCTTAAACGACAATTGAGGGTTGTTTGGGTAATTTTATGGGTGTCGTTTTAGGTGCTAGTATGCAAATTCCATAAGTTTACTTGATTTTGTAGCTGCTATTTTTTATGTTGGTTTGGTACGAAAAACTTCAGTAGTTGTCTTGGTTGTTGCAGCCCTTTGTGTATGACATTTCAGTGAAGAAACGTTTATTGATTTAAGAAGTTTTGTGGTTGTTGTGCGTGAAATTTTCAGTGACGATATTGAAACCTCACAACAGATCATTCGATGGATAACTTCTCATTCTTTCATTGATGAAGCGACATATTTAGGGGAGTTGCTTTTTATCTCAAGTGTTCTTATTTATGTTGAATTTTTGTTTAACTAGTTAAGTTATTTATTTAGCGTTCTTTCGTTAAAAGATTGTTGAGAAAAATCCTCTGTTGAGGTTAACACGAGTCGATCGTGTTATTGGATGTGAAATTCTTTCATGGGTAATGAGGACGAGGGATAGTAGTGTCAAAGATTGAGTGATGTCGGCTCAGTATAGCTTTGTATAAAATTATTGTCGTTAATGAAAGAATTAAGTTAGGTGAGAGCTCCGCAAGCGTAAGCAAAGTATGTCGAAATGCCTAAACAAATTTCGATATTAATTTGTCATTTTGCTTTTAATCATTTAATTTTTCTAGTTTTTTTATTGTGCAAGAAACAACCGCGGTAAAATCTGAAAGTTTGTGAAACTATTAATATGCCCCTTCGTATTTTTCACTGTCCATAAACTGCTTCTTCTTTATTACCTCCACCGACGAGCATTTGGCCTTGAAACTATACTTCATCTCTGCTAGTAACTCGCTTCTTTTCTCCGCCGAAAAATTTAGCACAGCAAAGGGCAGCTCGGCGGTGTCAAATATAGCTAGCCGAGCTCGTACGCACGATTCGTTTAATCTCTTATTTCTGCTGCGTACTTGCTCGCTCTATGGTCTCATCCTCACCCCTTTAAAGCTCTTTTCTTCTTTGGCAGCAAAGCTTGGATTTCATTTTCATAAGTTAAGCTGCTTTGAGTTCCTGGCTCCTTTATTTGCATCGAGAAATTAATTATCAATGGAGTCGTTGGGTCTGAATGGAGAAGACCCATCGGGGTTTAAGAGAACTGGCCTCATCAAGAATGGAAGACATGAATAACGATGCAATGATTCTATCTATCAGGAACTACATGAATAAAACTATGGGAAGGAATTAATCTAAGATTTTGTACAATTAAAATAATTTAAGTGTCCATGTAATTATATGTGAATCGTTCGAAATGCGTTTTTGATTAGACTATTTTTAGGAGAATTCTTTTTTTTTCCCACAAACAAACAAAAAACTTGGTAAATTCATATTCTTTCAGTATTCTATTTCTAGCCTAGGTGATATAATTTCAAACTTCGGGGAATGGGAGACAAGAGATGTTTGATATTTGAACAAGGAATTAGTTGTTGACTTTAATTCCAATGACTAAATACAAACAAATTCAACCATTTTCTTGACTTAAGTTCGCTAGCTGATATTTGAGTTGTTGACTTTAATTCCAGTGGAATGTCATCCTGAATGTTATAACAGGAATATGAACAGATTTTTCTTTCTTTTTTTTTTTAAAAAAAAAAACATCCCACATGGGGATGTAATAATCACCTAACGAAATTTGACATGAGATAATTGATGATGATCATGTTCACGTGTTCAGGTTGAAAAGGAAAGATGAATTTAGCTAATAAAACATTCCAGAAGAAATAATGGTCTCATCTCATCAGCGGTAAAATTAAGCAGATTGAAGTGAAACTGGTAGACTTATGTTTAATGTTGCGCGTGGAAGAAATCAATTTCTTAACCCTGTCTTTATCAGATACTCCTGAATTTCCATACATATGCTGATATGCATACAAGTTACCTCCGTTGGTCCACATGCATACAACTATATATGCTCCTACGATTATTGAAGTGCAAATGCAACGTCAAATGGGGATTTTTAAAGCAGCACTGTTTAATTTGGGTCATAATTATTTCCTCAATTTGAGCTTAAATTAAAATGCACATTTTCATTTAAGAAAATACTACATGTTGGACTTCTGCTAATATCTTTTCAATTTAAGAAAATAAACAAGTCTTATTTGAACAAATAATTTTATTAAAATTTCCGAGTTATAGGTACCCAAACCCACGAGCTAGGGAGCTAGCTCTATTCTTGAATTCATAATGCTTGGCTCTTCATAGACTTTTATGGAATAAAAATTAAGCATGCCATTCAAGAAACTTTTTCCCCATCCAAAATTTTTCTACTTATTGCCACATTTCTTAACCAACTGAGAAGAGTTATTCTTGATGCTATGCTATGCTTTATATGAGCTTCTAGTCTCCAGATAGGCGACCTGATCATATCCAAATGACTATGTGCAAGATAGTTTTATTTAGCGATATATATCTCTCTGCCCTCTAAGGATAGGTTCTTGCAAAAGATCCCGAGTCGTCACTCTCAATCTTTCAAATAGGTCAGGATAAGTATTGGATTTGCTTCTTTTATTTTTTCCTCCCTCCTTGTATCTTACTCTATGCAGTGCAGTTACTAGATTGCAATTATTGAGGAAGGAAGAAAACAATGTAGAGATCGTTCAATATAGATACCATCGTTTTCAACTTTAAACCAAGAAAAGGTGAGAATTAACAAAGCAACTTGACCCTACCCACCATTGTGAGGTCCGAACACCAACTTCATCCGTTGATCGGCAACCACCACTGTTTATTGGTACACGATAATGCACAAAGAGAGTGGAAAAAGATACTAACTAAAAGAAGAAAGTATTAAGATCACCAAGGATTAACGCCTTCACACGAGTTCAACAGTTCCTCTAGATACTCTGCTCCTAAATCCTCCAACTCCACCACATTTTGCTTTACCTCTTTCCCTTTACCTTTTCTGCTCGCCGTTTTCCTCCTCACGGAATGCCTTCTCTTCAACGCCGCAACTGGCGAGCAGCCCTCTTCAGACTTGTATTTGATCTCCTGTAATGAATCTCTAACCATGTCCATCGGAAAATTTAGCACAGCCGTCGAACCCCGCATCGAAAACGCCGCTTGATCGTAAACTAAAGCAGCCGCCTCCGCGCTATCGAACGTCCCCAGCCAAACCCTTACGCCATTTCTCGTTGAGTCCCTGATCTCTGCGGCGTACTTTCCCCAGGGTCTCTTTCGAACCCCACGATAAGACTTCTCTTTCTTAGAGGATTGATGGTTTTGGTTGGAGTTTGAAGTGACTTCTTCGCCTCTTTCTTTAGATTCGGACATGGAGTTGGAGGCTGAAGATTCTTTGTTGGCTCCCTCTGCCAGAACGTTGACAAGGACCATTTCGTCGGAGTCATTGGTGTCAAATGGGAGGACACTGTGGAAGGAGAAGAGATCGTCCCATGTAAAAGAATCTAAAGAACAGAAAGAAGATTCCTGCGAGACCTCTGTTTTAAGGTGATTCTGAAAATGGAAGGATGGTTCCATGGGGTTTGATTTTGGCAGTTTGCTACTATCGCAGGGGCAAACTATGTGCTATGCTTTGCCTCGCCAGCCAGGTCTTGCAAGCTTTGATCAACGACCGAACCCTTTATATATACCCATCAAAAGACGTGGGATAATGAACAAATTAGTGAAGAAGAGTAGAGTAATAATTAAACAATTGAGGCCAGGGGATTGCAAATTGCAAGTGGGGGAGGGCTTTGATCGAACAAGGAGGGATGTCCCAAAGCGACAGGCATTAGTGACTAGGAAGTGTACATATGACAAGGGGAATTTAATAATATTTATAAACTTGGGAGATATATCATATTAAAATTAATTTTATTCACAACTAGTTTTTTGGTTTGGATACATTTAACAATTAAGACACGTGAGTTAAAAATGACGTACGGCGGCGGGTGGACCCCACACCCCTGTGCTTGTACCATTGAGCTGCCTGACGTCACTCGCTCGTCCCTACTATTACTATCGTTGTCTTGTTCAGTCTATAGTCTTTGTATGGCATCCAGTGCTTGTGTATTTATTTAGAGTCACCTTGACCCTTGAATTGGGGCTTTGCTTTCCAAGTTTCTTTTAGATCATCGTTTGTATGAAAGATTTTTGAAATTTATATCCCTCTTTAGATATATTTTGTGTGAAAGAAAGCCAAAATAAACTTAAAAGAGATTAATAATACATTCAACATTGCCTTATGTTGACTGTTAACGAATTCACCAAGTTTAGGTGACATCCCTCGTACAAAGCAGAGACGGAGCTACATAGAGATTTGGGGGTCACTGGGCTCCCTAAGTTTTTTTTAAAAAATTATTTTTAATATATATATATATATATATAAAGATAGAGTTATTTAAGGGTCAGTGGTGTACTGAGCCCCTCAAAATTTAAAAAAAATTAATTCTTGGGCCTCCTATCTTAAATTCCTGGCTCCGTCACTGTGTGCAGCTCACTTACCTCTTACTAGACATACGTAAATTAGTTTTAATATTAATAAAAAAGAATATGCTTCTAATTTAAGCATGGAAGAAAAAGTTGCAATAAAAAAGAAAGAAACAAAATCAAGAGATCTCAATCTCATACTTCAAATGAGGACGAGGAAGGTATAAGCGTGAAAGAACATTGTTATTAATTAATTGTAATATATGGAAAATAATGTTACTAAAAATAAATAAAATTTTGTTATTTTAAAATTTTAATTTTTAGAGATAATGATAATGTCGATAGAAAATTATAAATTATATAATATAATAAATTTAAAAAATTATTTTATATTTTTTAAAAAATAATAATTATTTTATAAATTTAAAAATATTGATATTAATATAGTATCGTACCAAATTTAAATAGTAACACCGGTACGATAACATTAGTAAAGTAACGCGTGGGGCTAGAATAGATCGGACAAACCCATGGACAAGGCTTCCAACGAACAAATAAGGAGGGGCATAATGGTCAAATAAAAAATAAGGGAACTTGTATACATATTTATATAATTATATACAGGCAAACACATATAATGATATAATATAGGAGGCATGTTCTTCAGTTCCCTCCCGTCCGTTGTATCATAAGTGAGTTGTTTTCTTTACAACCTATTTACAGAGAGGCCACAGGACAGCTTTTAGTTTTTATTTGTGTTTCGCTTGCTTTCTCCAGCCAGAGATTAATCTATTTGTTAGCTTTTAGTTTATTCGTTTTTTTGTAAGGCTTTGGAAGGTCGTTATTTTTGGAGATTCCTGAGGAGACCCTCTTTGGCAAACTCGCCGTGGTTTATAAAAATACCAATATTTTCTTTAGATACGGAAAAAAGAGGAGGTGGTGGAGCGAGAAGAAGAGGGAAAAGTTGCTACTTTATCTTTGTTCGGCGGCGGACAATATCGGAGATCGACGGGACTCGACGGCGGAGACTACCCTTTTGTGCAAAGTTGCCACCGGTTTCTGGAGGAGCATTGTTTTGTTGGGTGACAGTGAGTGGTGGGTGTTTTGGTCAGTTTTGTGGAAGAAAGTTGATCTCTTTTTTGAAGTGGGGGGTTTCTGAGATTGGTGGGATTTTTGTTTCTCGTTTTCAGGGATTTGAAGGGTTAAAGAATGTGGTATACGACGGGTGAAAATGGGAGCCATTACTGCTCCAAGAAGACTGATGATATCTGTGGAGATGTTTGTGGCCAGGTATTTGTTTCCTCTAAATTAAATTTGGATTTTATGGGGTCATTTGTTTGGTTTTCAATTTTTGGAGTTTTGGAACCAATTGATCTGTCTGCTAATTGTCTGTGATTTGTAATCTCTTTGCATTATCAATCTGATGGAGAACTTGGGCAATGGGGAAAGAAAAGGGCATGCGCAGAGTTTGGATCTTTGCAATTTAAATAGGAAGGGGAAAGTTTCATAGGCTTGTTTCAAAATGATATGTGGTTGGAGGAGTGTGGTGTTCAGTTTTCCTCTTCTTAGATTTTGCTATTTAATTGGGGTCCATAAGCAGTTGGGATTCTGGGTAGTTGTGTGTTGTTTTTCTTTTTGTTCTTGTGATTTATCGGTTTTGATTTATGTGTAAAAAATCATACTAACTAGGTTTTGAATTTTCTCGACTGTGAGAAGTGGCATTTCTCTCAACTTGCAATCTGGGTGTTCTAATATGTTTTATGTTCTGTTTGGAATCTTTGGTCATAAATGTTGTTGCTTTCTGGGGTTTATGGGGGGCGACTTCTAAACGGGAAATGATAAAAATTTCGGAAATTTAATTTAAAGAAACCGTCTCTAGATTTAGAATTATATTCTTTGTTTACCTCTCCTACTCTTTTGTTGAATCGAGTAGAGAATTATGCTCATTATCAAAGAAGATGAAGGACAATGTCTCCTTTTTTGTGCTTTCGTTACATGGATTTTCTGAGATAGACTTGTGGAAATCTAAATAAAAGCATCAGGACTCCATGAATTGTGTTTATTTTGTTTCATTTGGTGCCTTAATTTTTACTTAGCAAACTACTCTTATTGTGCAGGACTCGGGCAGAGTTTTGAGCATGTCCAGAATCCGCTGTATTCTCCGGGGTGTTGATTTAAAGACCTATTTGTTTCTTTTTATACTGGTGCCAACTAGTGTCTATGGTATATATGTGCATGGACAGAAGATAACCTACTTCCTGAGGCCACTTTGGGAATCACCGCCAAAAAGCTTCAATGAAATCCCCCATTATTACCATGAGAACGTATCTATGGAGAACCTGTGCAAGCTCCATGGTTGGGGAATTCGTGAGTTCCCAAGACGTGTTTATGATGCAGTGTTGTTCAGCAATGAGCTGGACATCCTTACCATCCGATGGAAAGAATTGTACCCATACATTACACAGTTTATTCTCCTCGAGTCTAATTCAACTTTTACAGGGACTCCAAAGCCTCTTTATTTTGCCAATTATCGTGATAAGTTCAAATTTGTTGAGCCTAGATTAACTTATGGAACCATTGGGGGGAGGTTCAAGACAAGAGAGAACCCATTTATTGAGGAAGCATATCAACGAGTTGCTTTGGACCAGCTGATAAGAGTGGCAGGGATTTCTGATGATGACTTATTGATTATGTCCGATGTTGATGAGATACCAAGCAGACATACTATTAACCTCTTGAGGTGGTGTGATGGCATACCTGATATCCTTCATCTTCGGCTCAAGAATTATCTCTATTCGTTTGAGTTTCTTGTGGACAGTAAGAGCTGGAGAGCTTCTATTCACAGGTATCAGGCAGGGAAGACACGATATGCACATTATCGACAAGGAGATGACATCTTGGCAGATGCAGGGTGGCACTGCAGCTTTTGTTTCCGCCATATAAGTGAGTTCATATTCAAGATGAAAGCTTACAGCCATCATGATAGAGTCAGGTTTAAACGTTTCCTGAACCCTGAAAGGGTCCAGAGATTGATATGCAAAGGAGCTGATTTATTTGACATGCTTCCGGAGGAGTACACTTTCAAGGAAATCATTGGGAAAATGGGACCAATTCCTCATTCCTATTCAGCTGTTCATCTTCCATCCTATCTTTTGGAGAATGCTGATAAATATAAATTCCTCTTGCCCGGAAATTGCTTGAGAGAAAGTGAGTAGTTTTCTTGCGGGCCTTTCTCTACCTGTTTGGTCAAGGCTAGGAGTGCTAGCTCGCGGGACTCTGTTCTATGAAGAGTCTAACTGAACATCTGACATGATCTACTGGCATTGATGTCTGATATGTCCGTCTAGGTTTGGAACATATTTGAAGAGTTGAGCAGATTCTTTCATATGTGGTGTCAGATTATGTATATAGCTTCTTTGGTTTGATTTCTATTCAAATAGGTGCACTTCCGTTTTGAGCCGACAAAGAACTCAATGTGATGGGAACAGCTAAGTCATTTCTGGGAGCTTGTGTAATTTTTTTCCCCCTCCGAACACCTTAAATAGTAGTCTGAGGTTCAGTGAATTCACTTCTGAAAAGTTTTGTTCTGAGACTATATATTCCTCCATGTCATTAACTACTTGATTGACAGCGTTATGATTTGTCTACGTGATCTTTATCTTTCTCCTGTTCTTGCGATTAGGACAGTCACGAGTATTCTAAAATGTTTTCAAGTCTTGTCTTGCATAAACACTGGTCTAGAAGCCTTGTCCCCATGGAAGAAGGCTTCTTCACCACAAATTGAAGGTAAGTGAGGGGCAACATTAGTCCAACAACAACGCTAGTCTGCACAGGGAATTTGGATTTCCATTACATACAAGCATCTCTGAGGCCACCAAATATGCGCTTCTCTCTCACAAGTGTTAAAAATGTATAGAAAACCACAAGCATCAGAATCGTTTCGGCTCTTTTTACTCTATGACATGGATTATTTTGATCCAATTATAGTTAAGCTGGGAAAGATCATTACATGCCCCTCTGGCAATGAAGCTGGCGGTAGTTACTAAGTTATTCCGATACATACACAGACTACAACACGTTGGCCCTACGTTAGTTAAATATTTGCCAACCTACTTGCTGTATCTATAAAAACAAAGAGATTTATTTATTGTATGAATTTGGGCTCCACTTGATGAGATGGATTAGCTTTGGCAAGTCCAAGTGGCTGGGATTAAAACTGCTGTCTTTCCATGACATTTACGTGAAGAATCGACTTTACTGTGAAAGGTTACATCTGGAGGGTAGGGAATAGATGCCTTGAACAAGTATTCGCTTGATTTTCAGGCGATAGATCCTGTTTCTTACTTCTCTTTTTCCTTTCATAGTTGGAACCGTAACCAAAGGAGATGAAGATCTAGCTTTTGCTTATAAGCATATTAGTTTTGTGGACAAGTTTTTTCTTTATTTAATCATAATGCTCCTTTTTGTAATTTAACTAATTTTAAAAATATTTTTGTTATTCTAAATTATTAAGAGGGCAATGGCATATTTGGTTGAGGCCATACATTTATAGTAATCAAAGTGCTCCTGGGAAACTTGGTGTGCCATTGGGTTGAGAATCAAGTAGTGAAACTGAAAGATTTGCAGTCAAAAAGGTGTGATGTGATGCCAATTGAAAATGGAAGAATGAGATACGCTTCTTATCTGCTGATTTTATAATATATCTGAAGCCCTATAAGTTTGGCAATTCTGTTCACAAGACAGCTCGGGCAAGAAATCACAATCGCAGTCTTTTCTTATCAATTATCGGCAAGATGAGCCGAAGTTATTGGGCTCAGGAGAGCTTTTCAATGGAAGAAGAAGAAGAAGAAGAGAACTGGAATTGTGAGTCTTAAGAAATAGATAGGAAAAGCAGAGAGTTGGCTAAATGTATTTCGTATGTTTCATTGACAGAATACAAGTCCATATATACATAGAGACTATCTATTATTCTCCTACATCTAAGCCACAGAACATGTGATCCATTATCAGCGGGATATTCAACATACCAAGCAGGAAAATATATACAAGAAGAAGGAAAGTAAATATACAATAATTATTAGAATGATGTTTCTTAACACTCCCCCTTAAGTTGGAGAGTGAATATCATGAAGTCCCAACTTGTCTTGCAGGGTCTCAAATTGATCCTTTCCCAATGCTTTTGTAAAGACATCTGCTAATTGGAAGTGAGTAGGAACATATGAAGGACTAATCATTCCAGCTTGTAATTTCTCTCGGACTATATGGCAATCTATTTTAATATGCTTTGTACGTTCATGGAAAACAGGATTTGCCGCAGTGTGTAAGGCGGCTTGATTGTCGCAAAATAATGGTGTAGGAGCTATCTGTGGAACCTTTAAATCTTGTAAGATATAACGTAGCCAAGTCAGCTCCAAACATGTATTAGCCATAGCTCGATACTCCGCTTCAGTTGATGATCTGGAAACATTAGCTTGTTTCTTGGATTTCCATGACACAAGAGAATTTCCAAGAAAAAGGCAATAACCCGTGACTGATCTTCTTGTAGTACGACAACCTCCCCAATCTGAATCACAAAAAGCCTTTAAAGCAAGATTGTTTGTGGAAGAAAATAGCAAACCTTGACCAGGAGAGCCTTTGATATATTTAAGAATTCGTATGGCTGCATCCCAATGAGGTTTTCGAGACTCATGCATGAATTGACTAAGTGTTCGAACAGAGTAAACTATGTCAGGCCTTGTCACGATGAGATAAATCAACCTGCCAATCAGCTTTCTGTATTTAGTTGAATCATTCAACAAAGTTCCATTTGTGGTGGTGACCTTCAAATTTTGTTCCACTGGGAATTTATCTGGGCGAGCACCAATAAGCCTTGAATCTTCTAAAATATCTACTGCATATTTTCTTTGAGACATAAAAATTCCTTTCTTTGAACGTGAGAATTCAATGCCCAAAAAATATTTCAAGTCTCCAAGATCTTTGATGCGAAAGCGTGTGAGAAGGAACTTTTTAAGGTTCTCAATTTCTTGAAGATCATTCCCTGTGAGTAGTATATCATCTACGTAAATGAGAAGCGCAGTAAATGAGGTACCTTTAGCCTTGGTGAAAAGAGAATAATCAGCCTTTGATTGTTGGTAGCCAGCCTTTTGAATGGTTGTTGAAAAAGTAAGGAACCAATTTCTTGAGGCTTGCTTGAGACCGTAAAGAGATTTATGGAGCCGACATACAATATTCTCCCCTGTCGGCGGAGACCAGGTGGAGGTTCCATGTATACTTCCTCTTGTAAGTCTCCGTGAAGAAAAGCATTTTGAACATCTAGTTGGTAGGCAAACCAATTGCGAGTAGAAATGACAGCAAGAAGGCAACGGAGTGTAATGAGTTTTGCTGTAGGAGAGAAGGTTTGCTGGTAATCAATTCCCTCAATTTGCGTGTATCCTTTCGCAACAAGGCAAGCCTTGTAGCATTCAATTGTCCCATCTGATTTGTATTTGATTTTGTAAACCCATTGGCAGCCAATGGGCTTATGGCCATCAGGAAGTGGAACCAAACTCCAAGTCTCATTTTGCTGCAATGCTTCTAATTCGACATTCATAGCTTGTTGCCAATGTGGATCAAGGACAGCTTGAGCATATGATTGGGGCTCGGTATGACCTGTAATGTTAGCTAAAAAAGTGCAATGGGTAGGAGATATATGCGAGTATGAGAGAAAATGAGAAAGAGGATACCTAGTACCGTTTACAGTGTGTGACTTCGTGGAAGGATGATTGACTTATGCTGACAATATATAGTCTTTATGCCATGATGGGGGTTGCTTTGGCCGAAGAGATTGACGTAAAGGTGGAGGAGAGGGTGTTTGAGTGAAGGAAACATTATCGGTGTTTTCAATGGAAGGCATAACAGATTGTGTAGATTGGGTAGAGATATTTTCTTCGGCAATATTTGGTGGGGAATCTATAGAAGATGTAGGTTAAGGTATGAATGCAGGCTGGTAGGAAGAGTGTTGGGATGGGTAAGTATTTATCGATGAAGGATCCCAATTGTTTGTGATGTCAATGGAAAGGTTGGAAGGCATTATAGATGGCGTTGGTGTGGTCGAATTGAAAGGAAAGATAGTCTCAGAAAATTGGACATCACGGCTTACAAAAAGGGATTTGTTTTCTAAGTCATAAAGTTTGTAGCCCTTTTGACCAGTAGGGTACCCCATAAAAACACAACGTTTGGCACGAGCGTCAAATTTATGACTAGCTTGGACAACCGCTGCGTAACACAAACAACCAAAGACTTTCAAGTGATCAAGGGATGGTGGATGATTGTATAATAATTCATAAGGTGACTTTGAAGATAACAATGGGGATGATAATCGGTTAATAAGATAGACAACGGTCAATACACATTCCTCCCAAAAGGTGAGAGGCATAAAAGATTGAAAGTGTAATGCTCGTGCGACATTTAGTATATGGCGATGTTTGCGTTCCACTACCCCATTTTGTTGGGGAGTTGAAACATAAGTATGTTGATATTCAATGCCATGAGATTGAAAGAAATGTTTCATGGATAAGAATTCTTTTTCGTTGTCTACTCTGATTGCTTTAACGGATGCATGAAATTGTGTTTTAGCAAATGTAATAAATGACTGCAAAAGAGATTGAGTTTTAGACTTGAATTGCATAAGAAATAACCAAGTGCACCTTGTAAAATCATTCACGATTGTGAGAAAAAAAACGAGCCCCTGAATGAGTTGGTACTTTGTGTGGACCCCAAATATCACAATGTAGTAAATCAAATGGAGCATTTGTGGAGATAATACTTGAAGGAAATGGGAGTCTGGTCTGTTTAGCCATAGGACAGACATTACATTTATTATCAAAATTGATATTATGAGAAGATAATAATGGAGCAATTAATCTAAGGCGGGATGAAGACGGGTGTCCGAGACGCAGGTGCCATAAATCTGAGGGTTGTGAAACTTGATAAGAAATAGGTGTTTGTCGTAGCGAAGACATGTAATAGAGACCACCATGTTGTTTACCCAAGCCAATCATCTTCCCCATAGCCAAGTACTGTAAAACGCAAAAGGTGGGGAATAAAATGGCACAACAATTTAAGTCACTGGTGAGTTTGCTGACAGACATTAAATTTAAGCGAAAGGAAGGAACACATAAAACATTGTTTAAGGTGATATCTGAGTTAAATGGTATGGTTCCAGTGGATTTAATTAAGGCAGATGACCCTGTTGGTAGATTGACAATGGGAATAGAAGAAGATTTTGTTTGAGTGAAAAGTGTGGAGTCAGAGGTGATATGGTCAGTAGCTCCACTATCTAAGATACAAGGCTTAGTAAGCACCGAATTAATTGAAGCATTTTGAAAAAGAGACAAACCTGCAGCATTTGCGTAAGCATCACTTTTACTGGGTGAAATATGATTCTGAGCCATCATAGACAAGTTTTGAGCAATTTGTCGAAGTTGATAAGTGGAAAGTCCATGAGAATTATTGACGTCTTGTGATTGAACTCCATGTGTGGATTGAGATTGAGAAGATTTTGCTGCATTAGCAAAAGAATTCATTGTGTTTCCTTGAGTTCCACGTTGCTGTTGTTGTGAATTGTTGTTTCGATTACCTTGGCTTCTTGTGTTGTTGTTGGAAACCTATGTGCCATTTTTGAATTTGCATCAGTCCTCAGTATAGCCTCTTTTATCACAATATTTGCATTGAAACTTTAGAGTGCGACAGTTTTCAATTGTGTGACCTTCTCTATTGCAATGCTCACAATACCTGTCTTTGAATTTATATGAGGAATTATTTCCATGTTTTGAAACAGCAGCTACAATGGAGAAATTTTCAATCTGCTCCAGTGTCAGTTGTCGTTGGGTTTCCTCTTGAATAACAAGTGAGTATGCTTGGCGTACATTAGGTAGTGGGGACATCATGAGAAAATATGTACGAAAAACATTATAGGTGTCATTAAGACCCATAAGAAACTGCATCAAACAGTCTTCATCTCTCTGTTCATTATATGCTTTCATCTGGTTGCAAGTGGGAAGTGCCCGATATGTATCTAATTCATCCCAAAGACCTTTGAGCTATGTGTAATAAGTTGAAACAGTCATGGTACCTTGTGTGAGTGAAGCCAACGATTTTTGAATTTGGTAGATTGCAGGTGCATTCTTTTGTGAAAATTGATCTTTGAAATCTTCCCAAACTTGATAGGCTGTCTTTGCATGAATGACCCCTTTGGCAACATCAGGTTCTACGGAGTGAGTGAGCCATGATAAGATCATGCTATTGCATTGATTCTATAAAGCATATTCTATTGGTTGTTCTACTACCGAAGGTTGTTCAATGGACCCATCAATGAAGCCAAGTTTGTTTTTAGCTGTGAGAGCATGAATCATTGACTTGCTCCATGATGGGTAATTGGCACCATTCAATTTGAGGGGAACAAGCATGTGACTTAGATGATCTGAATGATGAACATAATATGGATTGGTTGGATCCATGATGGAGGTGGTGCTTGGATTTTTGTTGTTTCCTACCATGGACTAGAAACCTTGCTCTGATACCATCTTAAGAAATAGATAGGAAAAGCAGAGAGTTAGCTAAATGTATTTCGTATGTTTCATTGACAGAATACAAGTCCATATATACAGAGAGACTATCTATTATTCTCCTACATCTAAGCCACAGAACATGTGATCCACTATCAGCGGGATATTCTGTAAACGATCTAGAAGGGGGGTTGAATAGATCTTTAAAGCTTTTCGTAGAGTTCTACAATAAAATCACGGAATTAATACACACAAAACAATTTAATCAAATTAAATAAAGAGTATAGGGAAGAAAGGCAAACGTTGTTTTTATAGAGGTTCGGTGCTAAGACCTACGTCCTCTACCTAAGCTCCCACTTAGGATTTGGCAA